>PVJX010001405.1:99944-164818 GCA_004027295.1 Dolichotis patagonum | reverse complement strand
CACCCCGTGCACAGCACAGCCAATGGCCACGCGTGCACAGAGGTGCTGCAGAGCCTGCCTGCGTGTGTTTGCCAGAGGTCTTGAGGGGATCTTCCATTTCATTCCGTAGTAATGCCCTTTTGTTGACAAAAGTAAATTGATGATAGTCAAGAGGGAAGCATTTGGTGGAAAAATTCTGTTGACCCTTTTCAGATTGGATTTGACCACAGGATGGGATACCGGCAGTTGCAGAAATGATAGATTATTGTAATGACTGCCAGGCTGGCCTTTTGGCATGTTTAAATGGCAATAAATTTCACCAGGAAGAAGGCAATTTTACTACTTTCGAGCAGTAAGGAAACACGGAGTTTAAGGTGTAAATAAATTGTGAGTCGTTAACAGCAAACATATTCTTCCCATGGTGCAATTCTCCATCAGCAGTCATTCATATTTAATTTAATTATTTGCATTTACCTAGCCAATTATGCTTATTTGTTCCAGGTCACAGAATTCTCAGGCCAACAGTTTTGTTCTCTTCCTGCCCTTTACGTGCATAAACGAGCCTAGCTTTTCCCTTTTCCCCTTCCACGGCTACATAAACAAGACGGAGCAGTTGCATGGCACTGTCCCAGTGAACAGCCTGTGAGGTGATTAAATTGGAGACTGAGCCACTCATGGCTTTCCTTGGCTCCCAAGGTCCCTCTGGGGCTCAGACCTTCACTGAACTCTGCTCCCGAGGGAGGAGGCCAAGGGAGGGGTGTGCAGTGGGGTTGCACACTTCCTCAACAACTGTGTTAAGACCCACTCACATTTACAGCCCCATTTGATTGCAAAATGCCCCACTCACTGGGCGTAAATGGTTCCCTGAATCCCCACTTAGAAGATCATTTAAAAATACACCTTAAGGTGATAATTAACGGGTCCATTAAGGTCCACTGCTCCTGGGCCACGTAAACCTGCTGGCTCCACCCACAGCCTCAGCTTCAGCAGGGTCAGCTTCCTGCGAGCTTCCAGTGTCTCTGGTCAGAGGAGCAAAAGGAGACAGACTTCACCTCAGGCAAGTCGACAAGTCGCTTTACCTTATCAGTGCTGATCTGGGGTTGACCGAGCCCCGCAGTTTCTCCAGAGGCCTCCCATTCTGGGCAGGGCACACTGTAGGCTGGCTTTCCAGGGGGAGGGACAGGAGGGTCCTGAGCCTCACCAGAACCAGGCACATGTGTTTCTTCCTGCTTGCTTCGTGCCCTTCGGAATGTTTTTTCTGAGACCACATTGGCTAAGTTTTCGGTTCTGATAATTTTGTGGAGTAGCTTCAACCAACTATGGGTCACAAACTTCGTCTTGTTGGTCTCCCATCAGGAACTCCTGAAACTCTGCAAGCTGCTGGGATACCCAGAGGCTCTAGTGTGCTCAGCACAGTGAATTTACTGGCTTTCCTATCCTAGAGTTAGTCTCCTTGGTACCCAGGCAGGGGTACAGGGGAAACGCATGGAGATACTGAGTAAAGAAAGCCGTCAGAGGAAGTGTACTGAGGTTGAAATGTGAGGAATTGGGTTGAAAAATATGGAACACTTATACCAAGAAAAAAGAGCTGGAAAATTTGAGGAAATGGTCTAGAACCAGCAGTGCAGGGCCTAGCAGACTGCTTGCCTAACGCCCTCTAGGAGTGGATTCAACCCCCAGTAAACAGCGAGGGAGGGAGAGAAGAAAGAACTGAGGGAGGGAAAGAGAGTAAGAGAGAGATCTTTCATAAATAGGAAGGGAACCAAGAGACGGAGGGAAGGAGGCGGGAAGGGGAAGGGGGTGAAAGAGCACTTAGATGTGTCATGCACATGAACCAGCTCCCCACGATGAGTGTAATCATTGTGTGCTGCAAACATAGGCTAATAAACGTTTAAAAAGAAAGAAAATGAAAAAAAGAAAGAAAGAAAGTGTTCTATACATTGTGTCGTTTTCTAGAAAGGAAGCAGACACCAAAATCTGAGCAAGTTTCTCAAAGCCAACAGAATTTAGTGACAAACTGGTCTAGAAAAGGGGGGACTCCTAAACTCACTGTCCCAGCAGTTGTCGCCCCCACGATGACCCCAAGGGGACCCCGATGAGCCCGTCTCTCCCGCACCAAGGCCATGCTGGGCCCATGGCTCTGGAGAGCCCAGGTGGCACTCCCGATCTGCAAGACTAGGAATGCACGGGTTAAGGTTACCCTCCATCCTCTCCAAGGCCCAGGCTCATCTTGTCACTACAACCAAAGAGTCAGCAAGAACTCTAAGATGGTGGGGTACTTTTAGACTCTGGGGCAAGATTCTCCAGCTCTGGCTGAGATGAATGCTGAGGGCCAGAGCCTGACCAGTGTCCCCCATGGTCGCTCTGGTCTCGAGAAGCTGGAATTCCCATGGCATTTGTGGACAGCTATACACATGTGGCCACAATGTCCTGGTAAAGCTCCTGTGTGTTTAGCAGATCTGGGCCTCCCTGCCTCCCTGCCCTGCTGACAGGAACCCTCCTCCCAGCCTCTGTTAACCTCCGCCAGTTCTGGGTGCCAGGCCTGCGGCCCAAAGCCAGAGCTGCCCGGGTGGCCCCTTTGTCTATATCTCCCCCTGGGCTAATTCTAGGTGAGCAGGGTGTCCCTGCACTGCAGTCACAGGGTGCCAGGGAGGGGAGCTGCATGGCCAGTCATGGTGCTGTCACCAGCAGGCAGGGGCAGGCTGTCCCACTTCCTGGTGACTTCTGACTCCTAAAGCCAATCACTGCAGGTAGGTCCCTACGAAGGAGCTTGGGTCAATAAGCAACTGTTGTCATCTCATTCTGAGTAAACATGATGGCCTTGGGGCCCTCCTAAAAATAACTTCCGACTCTTTCTGTCTGATTCCTATTTGACTGGCTTTATGATTTGCTTATTTTGTCAGGTTGATCAGATACAATTAGCATGTCTTCCTAATAAAGATTAATAACTGCTCAAATCAACAAAGGGCAATGGGGGGGATTTCACACCAATGCAGGGTGAGGGAGGCTTATTTATTTGTGTTGGGGCTCTTATCACATGCTTAGTGTCATAGACTCTGTGCACAGCACAACAGAGAAAACCAGGTCATTCAAGCGTAAGTAAGCAAGCCTTTAATTGAGAGCTAATTGCCCTCATGCAGGGCTTCCGCAAAGGAGTTATTTTGCATGGTCTCCAGGAAGATCACTTCCCCTGAGCAAGTAATAAAAGCCAGATGAGATGCAGAGTATTTTCTGTGTATTTTAAATTTAGCCCTTATACTAAGCCTGTTGTAGTCAGGGGTTGTGCAGAGAACAATTAGAATCAGGACATGGAGTTTATAATATTATTCATGATGGTCACCCAGAATTAACACAAAAAATTGCAAGAAATCTATCCGTAACACTAAAGACATAGAATATTTAGTCAAGGGCCTGAATCCCACAGCGATGTCCCATATGAGTCAAGATGAAGACCTAGAGCTCATGACAATGCCTCCCACAAGTCCAACTGGAGGTCTAGAGCCCACGAGAAGGACTCACGCCAGTCTCTCTTACGGATCCATGCTGGGAAGGCCAAAGGTCAGCGGTGGAAACTAGGAAGTCTATGCCAGCAGGGTGAAGGAGCCGTGTTGGTAGGTTGAGGGTTCTAATGCTGGAGCCAAGAAGTCACACTCACAACAAAGACCAGGGCTGTCCTGAAAAGCACCACAGCCACCCTCAGCGACACGGAGGCCCAGAGCTCCTCCAACGATAAGAACAGTCAAGTACATGCCAGGAAGCCAGTGTGACAAGTTCATCCTAGAACCAAGCGGCACATGTCTTCCCCTCTGGAACCAGAAAGCAATGCTCGATGTGAGGACCAGAGCTTCTCCAGGAGAACCTAATGGCTAAACAGCAACACGTAGGAGAACCCACAATGCCTCAATGCATCTGTCTTCTCCTTCTCCACGTCTCTATTATGCTGGCAGCTTTCCTCGGGTGGAACATCCACACTCAGCGCCATGCTGATGTAATCCAGCTGGCGTTAAGTTGACCACCAGTTTTTAATCCATAACAAAGCCCATGAGAGAAAAATAGGGGAAATTTTTTCTTGTTCACCCAGTAACCATTCTCCCTTTTTCTTCTCAGAACTAGAACCCTAGTTTCTTCACAGTGATAATATTGCAAGCTAAAAAACACTGCAAGCCAGATGTAGTGGTACAAACTCATAACCCCAGCTGCTTGGGAGGCTGAGGCAGTAAGACTGTAATTTCCAGACCAGTGTAGGTAATGTAGGGCTATCCTGTCTCAAAACTAAAAATAAATAAATAAGGATGACTAAGTATGTAGCTCAATGCTCCCTTGGTACAATTCCCAGTACCAGAAAAAGAAAAGGAAAGACTAAATTTGGGCTAGGGGTATGACTCAGATGTATAGCATTTGCTTAGGATGTTCAAGTCCCTGCATTTAATCCCCAACACAGTGGGGAAATATATCAAAAGACAACAGCAAAAGATTATATTTCTCAGCTTCCTTTCTAAGTTGAATAGTTTCTAACCAAAGAAATGAAAGTAGAACTGTTGTTTTGGATTCAAAGATGCCTCCTTAAGGAAGTTATTGCTGCTTTGCCCTTTTTCACATCTTCTTTCATCCAAGGAATGAAAAGTAGATATGATGGCTGGGACTCTAGCAGCTGTTTTGGGACTTGCATTAAGATGATTGGAGTGGGAGATAAGATCTTAAACTGCTCTAGTGGCATCCTTTACATGAAGATATATAACATATTTCTTAAGCCACTGATCTTTTAGATTTTATATTGTATGTAACTCAACCTAATCCTAGTAAAATAGCTAATATTTTTGTCATCACTGTTACAGAGACCAGACTTAGAGGCTGGCAAATGCAGGATAGAATGCGAACCCAGGTTGCCTGACCCTGGCACCTCTATTTTTAATGCAGTGCCGCTTATTGAGAGCAACCAAAGTGACAGCCACGCACCACACCCTTAATCTCCCCACCACAGTCAACCTAGGTTTGTTTCCATTGTCCACACCACAGTGCTCCGCCCACCTGCACACTCACGCACGTTCCCTGTGACTGGAACTCACAGCTCTTTTCTCTTTGCCTGCATAGCCCCTACTCAGTTTTTAAAATGTGGCTGAGAAACCTTCTCTGGTCTCTGGGTGGCTGAGATCCCCTCAGTGCACTACTGTAGTCCTCTTGTCACTCAGCATCAGCTATCTGAGCTCCCAACAGGCTGGAAGGGGACACTGTCTGCTCGTGCCAGGTGAGAGGGAGCAGTGCCTGGAGCCCTACAGGGGACCGCAGAAGGCCCCAGAGGCCCTGGACAGAACCCTGAGAAGAGTCTGGCCATCAGCAAGAACCCCAGATTAAGCACAACTCTGACCTTCCCACAGATCATGGTAACAAAAATTAAGTGGATTTTAACTGTGTCCCAGAAAAAAGTCCAATAATATTTTTATATCTGGCACTCAATCCACATTGATTGGACATACAAAGGAGCCTAACAATGCAGTCTACAAAAAGAAAAATCAGTCAGATGAGACCAACTCAGAACTGTACAGATGTTGGAATGTACTGGCAAGGGCAATAAAATAATTTTTATAATTATATTCCACATACCTAAAATTTAAATAGGGACATAGAAGATATTTAAAACAAAATACATCCAAATCCAACCTGTAAAGATAAAAACAGTAGCATATGAGATGAAAAACACACTGGATAGAATTAGCAGCAGATTAGATGTCATAAGAAAAATGGCTAGCCACTGGGACTCTTCCAAGAGTAGCCACATGAGCAGAGAGAAGCAGGGAGCCCAGCCCCCTGGATACATGTGGGCCACTATCAGACCTCTCCAGAGGTTAGCCAGGGTGAGCCAGGAGAACCAGCCAAAACCACACCTTGGAGAAGCCAGGAGTGTCTAGAGAGCTGACCTCATACCCCACTGCCTCCTGGGGAGCCTGGGTTAGGAGAACTCTCAGTGCCCAACCCATCTCTTTACACTGGGGATGGGCAGCCACAGTGGGAAGTACCTGGGAGCCCACAACCCGTTTGTCCAGAAGAACCCAGGAAAATGTCAAGACAAAGGAGCAAAAGGCAATCTCTGGCCTCCAGCCTAAATAGAACAAGTCCAGGAAACATGGACATGGAGGAAAAGGGACATCACACACCTGAAATTTCTGGGATGCTGGCAACTGAAGTAAAGAAACTACTTAATGAGGCTGTAAAAAAATCATATCAGTAATAATATCTTGAATAAAAGAAGAAATGACAAACATAAAAGGGTTGCTGAGCATATCTAAAGAAGACAGATAGAAAAACAGAGGAGCATAGGAGAATGAGGGAGATCTTGACTGAACAATATAGAGAATTGCAATGCATAAAACAGACTCAAAGAGCTATCTGGGAAATTAAAAACTCCATCAAACGCTGGCAAAACTGCTTGAAAGAAACTGAAGATAGACTTCGAAACCTTGAAGACAGGATCACAGCTAGCAATCATGAAAGGAAAAATCCCTTAAAAATAACAAGAAACAAGCAAATAACAATTCAACAGCTGCAAGATGATGCAAAGAAAAATAATTTAAGACTAATAGGTGTCAGTGAAAAAGTAGGCATCAACGCAAATGACATAAAGCGGCTATTTACAGAAGTAATAGGTGAGAACTTCCCAAGCATGGGAAAAGGACTTGACACACAGGTAAGTGAGGCATATAGATCTCCAGCTAGCCATAACCAAAATAAATCTAAACCAAGACATGTAATAATCAAGATCTCAGAAATGTATCATAAAAACAGAATACTAAAGGCTGTTAGAGAAAAGAAACAGATCACCTATAAAGGAAAACTCATCAGAATCATGACAGATGTCTCAACACAAACCATCAAGTTAAGAAAAGCTTGGAGTAAAGTATTTCAAGCCCTGAAAAAAAAAAACTCAACTCTCATTGATGCACCTTGCAAAACTATCTTTCAAAACTGATGGAAAAATAAGATACTTCTATGACAAAAAACAGCTGAAGGAACACATGATCAACCAACCAACTCTACAAAGAATACCAAAGGATATTCTAGAGAGAGATAAAAATGACCATGGTCCCAGGAACAGCAGCAACATGGGATCACCAAGCAGGGCAAACAATTGAATGGAGGGGAAAAGTAGGGAGCCAATGGCAGGAAAAAAGCATGGCAGAGACAAACTAGTACATGTTGACCATAACCATTAATGTAGACGGCCTTGATTCACCAATGAAAAGAAAGATAGACGGAGTAGTTCAAGAAACAAGATCCATCAGTATGTATTACACAAGAAACACATTAACTCAAAAGGAAATTCATAGATTGAAAGTCGAAGGATAGAAAACAATGCTACATGCAACAAGGAACTAGAAAAAAGCAGGGGTCACTTGCTCATCAGCTGCAGAATGGATATGGAATTTTTATGCAATGGAAAACTACTCGGCAATAAAGAAAGATAATCATGAGGCTCTTGTAGGTAAATAGATGCAACTTGTTATCATGCTGTTGGGTAAAATGGTTTGGACTCACATAGATGAACATCATGTCATTTCCCTACAATAAAAAAACTGAAGGAGTTAGTGGGATCCAAAATGTACAATACATATTATCAAAGTGAAAGGAGAGGAAACATCTAAGAAGGGAAGGTGGTAGCCATTGTTAATTCCCTATTATTTTGTTTTAAAATCCTGTATCATTTTATTGTTTTGTTTTTATTGGTCTTTGATTGGTTTGATTGGTTTTGTTTGGTTTGATTTTATTATATCTGATGGCATGGGCAGCTATTTTGAAGATAAGATATATTATGGTAGCCATTGCTGATTTCCTATTATTTTGCTTTGAAGTCCTGTATCACTTTCACCATTTTGTTTTGATTGGATTTATTCTATTTTATTTTGTTTGGTTTTATTCTCCTAAAAATAAATAAATAAATAAATAAATAAATAAATAAAGTTTTTAAAATTACTGAATTTAAAGACATAAGCAATATGAACCATCCAAAAAGAAATACACCTTTTTTTTTTTGCACTTGGAATCAAACTCAGGACCTTGCAATTGCCAGGCAGGCATCATGCCACTGAGCTATATCTCTGGCCCCTAAAAAATAATTTTTAAAAGTTGAAATTATCAGCAAATGGTGAAATAACTTCTAACAGTCTAATATACATTGAAGTGGAGACCTATAAATAGGAAGGGAAACAAAAAATTATTTAAAGAAATTTTATTTTCCAAATTTGATGAAACCTATAAATTCACAGGTCCAAAAAGCTCACTGAACCTCCTACCACAAGAAATAAGAAGAAAACTAAGCCAAGGATGTTGGCAATGCCTATAATCCCAGAGCTCGAGGAGGCTGAGGAGGGAGGCTATCAAGCTCGAGCAAATTTGAGGTAACTCAGTGACTTGGTGAAACACTGTCTCAAAATTCAAATTAATAAAGTGCTAAGGAAGTATCTCAGATTGAAAGTCCCTGTGTTCAAGCCAAATACTGTAAGAAAAAGGAAAGAGAGAATACCAGCATATATCATAATCAAATTGCTCAAATCCAGTCAGAAAGAGAAAGTTTTAAAAGCACTTAGCACTTAGAAGAAAAAAATGTCACTTTACATAAGGATGAACATAGTATCTTGTCACAAATAATACAAAGAAGACAGCAGTATCTTTTTGAGCTGAAAGAAAAGCAAAGCTGTCAACCTACAATTCTAAGATAAGCACAAAAAATTCCAAAAATAAAGGTTAAAAAAATTTTATACATAGAAAAGCTGAGTCAGAACACGAGATGTTTAAGTAAGTTCTAAAACTATGGTATAACACAAAAGAATAAAGAGGACTGTGTGTTACCTACGTATATAAGTATACATAAAAATTTTATAGAAATTTCTTTAAAAGATAATTGTTTTAAAATATAATAATAATAATGTTAATACACTATGAAGTTTACAATATATATAAGTAAAAGTTCTCACAATAATAGCATAAACAAGAGCAGAAATGAAGTTTAATGTAAGGAGGTTTTTCAGCATGTAAAGTGGTTACAGTATCACTTAAAGATGGACCATGATAAATTTATTTTGATATATGATATGAATGCTAAAACAACCATTAAAATAGCAAAACAAAGAATTACACTCAATAAACTAAGAACAAAAACTGTGAAATGGAATCTTAAAAAATATTACTTAACCCCAAGGCATCAGAGCAAATAAGAACAAAGAGTAAGTCAAAAAACAAATAACAAAATGATAGACAAATTAATTATATTAATAATCACATTAACTATAAGTGGTCCAAACAGAGATTATCAAATTGGTTTTTTTTAATGGTAATATGGGTTCAAATGCTGCCTGTAAGAAACACACTTTAAGATACAAATAGGTTAAAAGAAAAAAGATGTCATCCTTAAGTCAAAAGAAAACTAACTTCAGACTAATATTAAGCTAGATTTCAAAGGAAGTAATATTAACATGAATAAAATAAAAAAGTTATTTTATAATGATGAATCAATTCTTCAAGAAGACATAACAATCCTAAATGTTCATGCACCCAATAACATAGTTTCAAATACATGAAGCAAAAACTGACAAGCTACAAGAGAAATAGGCCAATTCATCATTACAGTTGGAAATTTCAGTACCTCATCTCAACAATTGATCAAACAAGTTGGTGGGAAATAAATAAGAATATGGAACAGTTGCATAAACCACTAACCAACTGAAACTAATCGAGTATATAACAATCCACCCAATAGCCAAATGGCATGATACTCCAGCCTATCCCAGTGCTCAAAGAAGACCTGCCAATGCAACTAGTACAGGGATAAACAGAGTCCAGAGCACAAGGACACCTCTGGATGCATGGTATATCAGTGCATTCCCCATCTTAATTGTGATGTTTTCATGGCCACATACATATGCCAAATACGTTAAATTGTAAATTTTAAACATGTTTATTTAGTTCACTTTCGTTCAATAAACTCATTTAAAAAAAAATATGGTGTTTTCTCCAGGGTAGTCCTGAGTTAACAGGTAAGATTAACCTTTGCACCCCTAAACTGATCACTATATGGAATTCTCTGGTTAGCCTAGATTTCATGAACAATCTTGTCACTAATAACTCCCATACAAGTTTTCCAAAGTATATTTCTTACAAATCTCTGACAGCAGATCAGTTCTATAACTTCAACCTTTAACCCTGCCCTATACTAGGGTAGCAGAGTGGTGTTACTAAAAATCCTTTAACAAGACCTTTTAATTTTCAGATCTTTTCAAACTGTTAAATGTAACACATCTGTGTTACCATAATTATTATTGGCTAATCATTAATAATGAGCCAATTTCTTATTTATCATTGCTACATTATGTTAAGTAATTCATCAAAATCATCCTCTCAGCTCAAAACACTCATTATTCCCATTTTGTAAACAAGGAAAACAGGACATAAGAGGAAACTGCCCCAGAACATGTGCAAAAGACTGGAAGATCTTAGATTTGAACCCAGGCAGTTGCCCTGAGTCTACACTCAGAACATACACCTATCATTCACTCATCGTGCATAAAAACCAATAAGTAAACATGCACTGACTATCATGCATGTGCTGAAGTCCATGCCAGGTTCCTAGTGTGAGATCAGGGGGCAGGTGGGCAGGAGGCAAAGCTCGCCCAGAAAAGCATGAAGAAGAGCAGAAGAGGGCAGACGCTGCTGTGAGGAAATCTATGTGTGCTTATCTCAAAGGTTGGCTAGTGAGGAAACCTGCATCTCCTCCCCCTCTCCCTCTCTCCTTCCCTCCACCCTCCAGGATTTGACTTCTGCTTTCTCCATCTGTCTTGTTTCTTTGGAGGTTGTCTCTGGATGTGGATTCCAGGGCTTATGCTCCTAGCTAAACCCCGGTCTCCATGGCTTCAATCTCAAGGCAGGTATCTACTAACCTCGCTGCGTTTCACTTCCAGAAGCGATGTGAGTGCAAACAGCCTGCCCATCAAATTTCTGGACAAGAATTAAATAGATGAGTTAATATGAAAAAGGCCCTGAAACTTTTCTATTTTTCTTCACCAGTATCTTCCGGAAGGTTTGGCACTGACGGCCCATTTGGTTAATAATTTGAAAGGCTTCTCCCAATCAGGCTAATCCGAAGGCTAAAGAAAAGACTTTCTCCCTCCTGCCTCCTCCCTGAGAAAAGGGGATAATATGCAGCTCCCAAAAGACTTCTTAAAGACAGATAAAAAAGTGTTTGAGCAGGGGATGATCCTTTTAAAAATGGAAACATCTGGTCTCCTTGGTCTAAAAACCCACTCTTGGGTCAAATGCTTTCCCGGGGCAGATAGTGGAATTACAGTAATAGTTATCTTTGGTTGGCTGAGCTGAGGGGCCAGGAGCTGTGAGCACATTCATTTAAAATTAAAAGGAAATAAAAAGCTGAAATCTTTACTGAACTACTGGTTCCAAGAGACTTTTTAAACTCGAAATCAAGCTCAATTAAATTTCCTATCTAGTTCCATTCCATCTCAGCTCTAAATTTGTGCTTCATTTATTTATTATTCATATCAATAGTTATTTTTATATTAGCTATTTTTATTTCTATTTATTGTTTATTTATAGCTCATCATTTAATATTAACCGGGTCACAGCACAGGCCCTGGTGGGGAGAGAGGCTCCTTTTTCATTTCCCCTTATAAATATTTCACACTGGTAGCTGGAAGGCGTAGATCCCCCATTTTTGTCTAAGCCCTTGATGTGCAGGGTGATAAAGTACTACAAATTCTCTCCTGTGGGTCCCAAAAGAAGGGTTTGCTTTGGCTCCTCCCAAGCTTCTCTGCATTTAAGATGTTTGTATGTAGAAGTGACACATCACGGGTCAGGCTGCCACCCATGGCTAAAGACTGAAAAGGCCTTTCCCATGCCCAAGACCTAGACTGCCAGGTTGCCACTGAGTCACAGCCAGACAGAAGAAGTGACTGCGTTGCTCATTTAGAAATTGAGGTCTAAATACATCTGTGTTGACCCAAAGTCCAGTGTAACAGGACAGGCAATGTAAGCACTACTCAGAACCTCTGCCACCATTTACCTCAGGATCAAATCACCGCAGAACATCACATTACTTTTCATAGAGTTTTGGAAACGATCTGTACATTTGTCTCCACTCGTAGAATGTGAAGTTTTGACTCATAGAATAAGCAGTTTTTAGGTGACTGGGTCTCACAGTTAACCGGCGGTCTAATCACCAACAGTGGATTTGTATGTGTGAGAAAGAATA
Source organism: Dolichotis patagonum (assembly GCA_004027295.1). NCBI lineage: Eukaryota > Metazoa > Chordata > Mammalia > Rodentia > Caviidae > Dolichotis > Dolichotis patagonum. The sequence goes on along the minus strand of PVJX010001405.1, from coordinate 152,589 downwards.
CATCTTGGTGGCAGAGCAGAGTTACGTAAATGTTTGCTCTATTCAAAACTACAAAACCAAGAAGGCCAACGCACCCTCCATGGCTGTTCTGTCACAGCAGTATCCAGCCTCTCTGGCGGGTGTGGGGCAGGCCTGTGTCCAGCTGCACTGCGCTGTGACAGATATGTGGCCCTCTCCGTGACATAATGTTTGCCTCCACTTTTCCTCTATAAGAAAATTGCATTTTGCTTCTCAAGTGTTAGACTTCACTAAGATATTTGGTGTCTTCAATAAAAAATAACATAAAAGACACCTCAAGATTGCAAGGAATTTGTTTTAAGTCACCTATGCCCTTGGTCTAACTTTGTGGAGAAATTACAAAGTAGTGTTTGTAATCTTGGCAACTTGGAGTTCTTTTTTTTTTTTTTTTTTTTTTTTTTGGTAATGGGGATCGAACTCATGACCATGTGCTTGCAAGGCAGGTGCTTATGCCACTGAGCTAAATCCTCAGCCCAACTTGGAATTCTTAGAGGTAACAATTCACATTGTGTTATGTTTTTGGTCTGTGGACAGTGGGGAACACTTTTGTTCTGTTTTATAGATCTCTTTTTTAATTAGCTCTTTACCCAATATCTAACTCTGGTTTTTTGTTGTTTTTGGTTTTTGTGTTTGTGTTTTTGGTCTTTTTGAGACAGGGTCTCACTATGCAGTTCAGGTTGGTCTTGAGCTCACTTTGTAACCCAGGCTGGTCTTGAACTCACAACAGTCCTCCTGCCTCAGTCTCCTGAGTGCTGGGATTACAAGCATGTACTACTATGTCTGGCTCTTAACTCTTTTTTTTAAAGAGAAAAAAGTGATACAGAATTTCAAAACAAGATAATATGAGATTACATGTTGTTATCTTTAAAGTAGTTGCTCAGATTACAAGATATAGACATGAAAAGTTGATCAAACCATATAGGCAAAAACCATTCTTTTCAATGAACTAATAGAATCTGGCAGAATTTACCTTAGCTAGTGTACATTTTGGATCTTACTTACTCTTTTAGTTTCTTATACTAGGAAGACAATACCATGTTTATATATGTGAGTTTGATTTAATTCATTTCTGAGTATGGTCTCAAGTTGCATATATTTACTTATAAAAGCTTAAATTTTATCCTTCTTTATAGCTGAGTAGTACTCCATTGTATAAAAATATCACATCTTTTTTGTCCATTCCTCAGTTGATGGGCATTTAGGTTATTCACAAGATTTAGTTATTACAAAATGTGCTTCTATAAACATGGGTGCATGTAGATTGCTATGGTATGATTCAACACCTAACTCTTGACCTTGTTTGACTTTTTCACTAGAAAGCAGACAGGTGAATAAGGAAAATCAAGCCCCAGTACTGTCCTTTTCAGATATTTTCACCGAGTTTCACATCTGTCTCGCATCCTTGCTGAACCATTTGGAACATACGTGTTTCATTTTGACACCAACAAAGTTCATTGTAGCTGGCATATCCCTTAATTACAATTGCAGAGTGAGCTGTTCTAAGAATGATTCTGTTTGATTAAAAGCACTGATCTGCTCTTTAACCAGGAGTGGAGAAAGGAAGCTTTAATAACAGCTGTGAATTGATTATTCTGGATAACCAGTACCTAGCACAGTACCTGGCATGGGAAGAACTCAGTAAATATTTTTTGAATGAATGAATATTCTATTACCTGCAACTCTAAATATTCCCTAAGACAGTCTTCCTTTAGCTAACCAGGGGATAAATTCCAATCGCAGCCCATCCCATGGTCCTTGAATGAGCAAATGTACCTGAACAACCAGAAAGGATGCTATTGCTCCGAAGTGTAGAGCAACTGGCCTTCCAGGCCCATGGTGCTGGCCGTCCTAGGGTGAGTATCCACAGGTCACAGACAGCTCACCCTTCGGGAGGAGAGCAGAGGGAAGGGAACAGGAAACGTGTTCCCCTTTTCATGAACAGGTGATAAAGGAGTGAATTCTCTCTCCCTCTCTCTCTCTGTCTCTTTCTCTGTCTGTTTCTCTTTGTCTTTTTACTGCAAATCCCTGTGGACAGCATTAATTAAAAAGGTCATTGAAGGAAAGCTTCCAGAGGGGACCCTAAAATTAGCTGTGAGGAGCAAACATTTCTGACCCTTTTGTATTATCTGACCCAAAGCAACGCTTGCTGCAGAGTGACAGTCATCTACAAACTCACAAAGAAACCAAGGCTGGATGCTAAGGACAAGAAGGGTGCAGAATCTTATCTCGCACTTATCCTTAATGCTGTGCCTTAAAATTAACACTTTACCAGCATTTAAGTGAAGTGTGTCATGATGCCTTTACTTCAAGCTGCCAGTTAATAATTGGTCTTGCCTACCTTCACCAAACATGAGGCGGAACAGGCGGTGTTACTTTATTTGCGCTGCACCCAAGTAGCTGTAGTACATTGATTCAGTCACAAAATGCTCCAGAGAGAAAATTCCACCCCTAAGTTAAAAAAATAAACACCCATGTGCATCTATAAACACTGATTTATTTCTTCTTCCGGTGACAAAAGCTAAGTTAGTCTAAAAATTACGAGTATTGCATTTGTAGAGTAGACCTGTGATAGAGCTACCCCACCTCTTTAATCACTTTGCCATTCCAAAGTGGAAAATGATTTAGGAAAAGCTGTCAAGCTGAAAAGGAAGATCCAATCTGAATAAGCTCCTCAGAAATTTGCTTCTGTGAAGCTTCCACGTTTGAACCACCCAAAGTGCAAACATCCAGAGAGGACGCCGGAGTGAGGTGGGGAGAGGACCTAAGAGAGTGGCCATCAGGCTGGAATCAAAGGCAGGTGGCAAAAGGAGCACGTCAGGGGCACAGGTGTGGCCGTGGGCGAGGAAGGCTGGCGGACCGGAGTGGGTCCTGGGGAGTCTGCGGAGGGATGAAAAGAAGAGACCCAGAGAAAAGGGGCAGCTCCTCCCTGCTCAGCGCGTCCTCCTTTTTCTCAGATGGCACCCTGACAGAAGATTAATTCAAGTCAGCTGCTGAAAATAATTATTGCATTATGGGAGCAGCAATCATTATTTAGAACATGATTAAATATGTCTGCACCTATTGACTCTGCCTATGATTTATGTATTTGTTTAGTCAATAGTCTAATGTAAATGATGTAATTAATTATAGATGGTGGTGTCAGGTCATTGGTGAAAACAATCTGAGGAGAACAAGGGCCCTGTTTTTTTCCTGACAGATGCAGAGGAGGGGGTGGGCGAGTTGAGGGAATTCCAGGGCAACTTTTTCACGTGTGAATGGCGGCTGCAGCTCGATTTGCATGTTGTCTTTCTCTTGTTCAGCCTTCGTTTAGAAATTGAAATAACTTGTTAAGCAAAGGGGAAGGGAACCCATGATTGTCAAGAGGACGCTTGGGACCTGGGCGGGTGAGGAGGTAAAGAGCCAGCTGCTCCCCAACACAGGGGAGCGTGGCACCATCATTTACTGCTTCATAAAATTAAATGTTTTCCAAATTAAATCAGCAGGCCGTGGGCAGGAGGCCTACTATCTCTAATAACAATTTTTCAATCAATATCAGGGCCTTGCCCAGTAGGAACCCGGAGCTGAGGAAGCGAGGCCAGGCTGGGGAGGGCCCGGATGGGAGGCCAGAGCGAGGTCTGAGTCCTCAGCCTTTCCATCAAACCCAAGGTTTAAAAAATATAGATATATATGCATGGGGGATTCGCCGTCGCTGTGAGTCTATTCCCCGTAGATTTTTCTCTTAACTGATAATTCGGTCGGTCACATTCCTCAGAGGGAGGTCACGGGTCACCCCAGCCCCTGTCAGGCCTCAGAGAAGCCATTTCCATTTTAATGCCACAGCTATAATCTATCAAAGATGTGATGTACAAGATACAATGAATTTAAGTGGTCTTCATATATCACTGAGCTTTCATGCCTTCACCTGGGTAATAGTCTGAATTACTCTCCCTACCTCACAATCTGTCACCCCCTGTAAAATAACTGCCACGCTGGTGTTAATGGCAGATTTGTCCAAATTGGGGCCACAGTAGCCAAAGTCACTCTACATCATAAACTTTAGCATTCAGTACTTAGCCTAGAAAGGGCGCATGGCTTAAAATTCTTCTGTAAATAATTCTCTGCAGAGACCCTACTCAGGCTTTTATATTTATAAGAGCTAAAATAAATCTAGCTGGGGCGGCACAGGGCCGCTTTCTCCATTTCCATGTATCTGCCCCCCCCTTCCAATGTGGCCTGTCACTGTCCCCTGAAAGGTGTCTAATAGACCCAGGTCTCTTCCTTCAACAATAAACAGCAGAGTTCAGAAGACTCAGCTTATAGTTAGCCGACCTCTCCAACTCAGTGATGAACTCTTCTTGTTCAGCGGCAGGCTGGGAAAGTCCTCTGTGCCAACATGCATATCTCCCACCTGCACCATCCCTGCTGTGAGACTTGTGCCCTGCAAAACTTCCAGGGCTGAGATCTCACCTATTCAGGTAGGTTCATGCTTGCCCTTCCCCGGCTTAGCCACCATCGACCACCGCGGTACCATTTTATTCACCAACTGTAGAGGAAGAGGCCTAAGCTCAGTTTGAGCAGAGTCTGAGATTATTAAAATATTATTATCAGCATTACAGAAGGATGTGATCTCTTCTCACCCAGGCTACGTTTGTCATGCTAACAAAGGCCGATCCATAGGTTAGAAAAGATTGTGCAATAGCTGATCACTTACGTGCTAACCCCCCTCTTATCAGACAAGGACAACTTAGACAGTAGATCACCGGCCACAAGAAGTCACTGCCTTCAGCTCCGGCATTAACGCCTTACCAAGGTGCACAGCCCGTGTCTAAGAAGCTTGGGGTATTTAGGCAATGTCAAGAGAAAAACTGGTTTCTGTGCATCTATGAGAAAATAAAATTTTGTAATATGTTCCAAATCTTCAAGGCATGAGCAGGTTTCTTTGTTCTTATAATTAATAATCACAGACCAACGTAGAATGAAGGGTTTTAGTTTTTTCGCCAAGTCTGTGCTCTGAAGCGGTTCACAGTTCTCAGCTCTTCACCCTTCCTCTATGAATCCCAGGCCTGCAAGGCAGGGTGTCTCACACACCTCAACCTTCATGCCTATGCCAAGGGTTAGTGAAATAAGGTTCGTAAAACAGCCCAAGCCAGTCACTCTTCCATAGATTTCTAGACTTGGAGGCAAAGCTGTTGGAAAGCTGATGGCTTAGTTAGAAAGCCAAAAAACTAAATCAAATAAAAATTATTTAGGAAAAGTCCACACAGAACACTGAGCACCAATGATTCCCTTCAGTTTCAAACCACTTGGTTAGAGAGTAACAAAGAGCCTGGCTCTGCTCCTCCTCCTCGTTCTGATAAGGCTTTGCTTAAGGTAAACAGTGTGTTATTAATGCTGAGGGCTTCTCCGGCAGGCAGGCTCTGTTTGCTTCCACTTTATCTGGGCTTCTTTGCCACGAATTGTAAACTCAGGGGATAGAAATTAGAAATATGCTCCCAGCCAGTCAGAATCAATGGAAGCTTTTACCTTCTGCCGGAGGAAGCTGTACTAAAATGAGTTGAAAGAAAGAATGTTCTTCTATCAGTGGTCATGAGCTGACCAACCGGGAAGCAGACTTTATAGGACCCTCCCACTGGTTGATGGAGTGTGCTTTTAGCTTGTGCCTGCACTGTGAAAAGATGGACTCACGTCTACACAGGCACATCGCAGCAGACCACCAGACACAGAACATCTTGTGGGCACAGGGAACCCAGGGCATCACTTTCTCATAATTCTGTACATCTGTTGGTCTGATGATCCTTTGAGCTATTGATATAAAGGTCATTTAATCGGATCCTCCCCTCCAATAAACTAGAACTTGCACAAAAAGTTTTCAAAAGCTTTCCTCCCAAAGGAACAACCTGAATTTACCAAGTAGTTAACTTCACATGCCTAAAATGCCTAGACCTCAACCAAGAGACAGCGAGTTATGTAGCCCAATATTCAGAAATTCACTATAGATTCAAAAGGCAATGAAACTGTCTACCTAGGAAGTGCCTCTCCGTGCTGTCCTTCATCTCCCCATCTAAAAGATAAGCTTTGAAAAGACAATTGTGTGTCCTGATAACACATGAAAGTTATTTTTCCTGTGGGAAAAGGGGTACCTCGTAAAACAGGATAGAGTAAGACTTTGCTGACCCTGTTTGCACATATGGGTACTTTACAAGTTCTTTGATCAGGAAAAATCTGATTGATCCTCATTGTCCTAAACATTTTTATCAGGGACAAAGATTTATGCTAATTCAGAATGCCTGGAAATATCCCTTAATTCAGCATTTCTTAAACTCCAATATGTACAAAATAGGATTATCAGCCAGGAATGGTGCCTCACGCCCATAGTCCCAGCACTGCCAAGGCTGAAGTAGGAGGATCACAGTGCATTTGAGGACAGCCTGGGTAGCACAGTGAGACCCCCCCCAAAAAGTAGGATGCTCAGTCCAATTAGAATTTCAGATAAACACCAAATAGATGTTTAGTATAAGTATGTTCAAATATTGTATGGAATATACTTAAAGATGTTATTTATTTGAAATTCAAATTTAACTGGTTGATTATATGCATGTGTTTTGGTTTGTTTGTTAAGTCTGGCCTCTGTAGAATCAGAATTACCTGAAACAACATTTACTTTACAATGTAGAGTCACAGTTCTCAAGCCCTGTAAATTTGGGTTTGATAATTCTATTTCAGGGTCACAAAAACCTTGCTTTTTTAGGTAAGGACCATGGAAGATTTCAGTGCAAGTAGATTGGTAACCACTTTGAGAAACACTTCTTAAGTGGCAGAATGTCCCCTAATGCGCCTTCATACATCAGCAGAAAATGTTTTGAATTTAAAGATGCCAGTTATTATAGCTTTGAATAGGAAGTCTAATCATGTGCCCACCCTTCTAAAGTCCCAAAGATAGATAGAGTCCTTGATCACCCAGAGGTGATAAGCACAAACAATCTGAATTTCTGTCAAGGGATAAATGGAGCCTATTACCTCTTACCTGTAATTTTCCTTTCTTCACATATAGAATAAACTGATTTCTGTTGCTGTGTTTCTTTTGCAACTTGGGTATTATTCGCAATAAATTGAATCCTTTCCATGCTTGACATATTACACTGATCTATGACTTTGCTTTCATTTTGTCCTGTTAACTAGAAACCCACTTCATCATGAAATATGTTCCTCACACTTTCCTCCATAGTGAGTAAAAACATTGATAAAGCATCATAAATTGTAGGTCATTTCTCAAATGCTTCCTGTTACAGTGAGGATTGGGAGAAGGCAAAGTAAGTACTGATCAATGGCCACTTGATGAAATTTATGCTGAACGTATAGACAGAAAAGCAGAGGATGTATCCGAGCCACGTTGCAAGACATCTGCCTCCCAGCCTACTCCATTCTTGACTCACAATGCAAAGTAATTTAGCCTTCCCTCTTGTAAGTCAGCCTAACCTGAAATAAATTAATTAGTGTAAACTTCCACTGGTGATGTTATCTAAACCACACATGGAATTGAAACAGAAGTAATACACCTAAGGTAGCATGCAAATCTTAAGTACATACAATTACTTAGGGCCTATTTTGGTCCAGTAATGTCAAAAAACAAAAACAAGAAAAACCGATCCCAAGACATACAGCATCACCAGTATAACTGGACTTGCCAATTTACCAAGTGCCAACATGCCTACAAGGTATTTTCCAAGTACTAACTGGAGGGATGTCACAACAGCCTTTTACAGTGAAAACTGAATGGCTGGACTAGACCACAAGTAGGGGATAGAGGAAGTAAAAGGCAAGGAAAGAAAGAGGAGGGTGAGAGGGGGGAAGAAAAGGCTGGTGTCCAGTTAGGCTGCTCCCCAGTCTTCTTTCTCCATAACATCAAGGACCTGGAATCCTCAAACAGTCCACGGAATTGATGCCTTCCCTCACCTTAGCACCTTCTCCATTTTATCAGTCGTGCCTTAATAGAGTTAAAATGTTCTTTAGAAGTAAATTCAGCTGTGAAAATAAGCACTGGCCAACGTGCCCTTGAATATGTAGCTAAGAGTAGTCTAAAGCCCCCTGCAGTGTCCAAGATGGAAACATCTCCCAAGCAAGATGCTAAGGATCTGTCTGCCGAGTCTTCTCCACCACTGCCTGAGGAAAATGAACCTGCCTCTCAGGACTGGCGTGAGGAATGGCTTATAAAAATGAGTGCAAAACCCTCTGAAATTCCAAGTGCTGCGTGAATGCTAAGTAATAACAAAGATGTGTACGGATGCAGGAGAGCAGCTGACTTACAGGTGTTTTTTCCAGCTGGACACCAACCATTTCAGAGTCATCCATCACTCACCTGCAGGCGTTCCCTTCTTCATGGAAAAATAAAAAGGCCCGTCTGCATTGCAAAGAAACAGGAAAATTGAATTTCAAAGCATAACAGCCCTGACACTTTGACCATTGTGTAGTGGGTTTTGTTGTTTAGTTAATAAAGATAATATTCATGAAGTAACAAACAGACAAAATATCAGTTGCATCTGACCTCTGTTTTCATCTCAGAAGCAAAAGATTCTAGCCCCAAGAAGGTTTTGAAGACACTGTAAAGGCATGTGGTACTCAGCCAGTGTAGTAGGGTACATAGAGTCACTGTGTCTGTCCTCCAAGAAGCCCCATGCCACTCATTCCCAAGAATTGTCTGTCTTTCTGTTGGAAGACCCAGAGGAGGGAGATATACTGTGCTTCTGTGGCAAGAAGGAAAGGAAAAGACAGAAACAAAAAAAAACTCTTTAGCAAACCAATTCTTCCAAAGACATGATTCACTTACATTTGATTTGACAAGTTGTAGGCACTCCTAACATTATTTTTCTCTTATGCTGTTCATTTGAGGAGCAAGGATTTATTGCCTCTCCTGAAAAAAAAAAAGACAAGGAATGCACTAGAAATAAGAATTAGTAGGGTTTATGCCCATTGCCTATCTTTATAGGAAAGAAGTGCTTCTTGCCTCGGTTCTCAGCTCTTCTGGTTACACAATGCAGTGAATCTGTCTACGTGATATCACGTAAAATCAGAAGACAGTGGCTAACAGTGGTCATGGAAGCAGGGAGGGGTAGTGGCCATTCATTTAAAAGTCAGAGGTCCTCCCTGTGTGAGGTCACCTCCCCCGACCCAGGCAGCGGCTCCTAACACTGCTTTCCCCCCTCTCGAAACATAGTGTGTGTAAGTCTGCCACACACAGGAGCTGCGTTCTAAGAGCTCTCACCACCTGTACACTAAAATATAACGCATACATTTCCATTCATAAAATGTCAAGCAATTATTCTTCAATGAAACAAAGGAAAACAGAGACAGGTACAGTTCTGGTCCACACGAGTGTCCAGTGAGGTGCCAGGACAGCTGAAACGACACTGTGTTGAATTTTATTCCTTGCTGAAAGAAAGAAAACAGTGTTATAGTTGTTTTCTTTCTGGCCTTTAGTGGGTCTGAAGAGAAATCCAGAGAGGAGCAAATAAAGTTTGCTCAACATCCACTGTATGAAATTAATTTTTATGAGTGCTATCATGCTTTATTGTTGTTAAGATAGATGTAGCCTCCTAAGATACGCATATCCTACGCACATACGTACTTCTGAAGCAGTCCAAGCTCTGGCTGTTCAAATGACAGAAAGCCCCCCAACCCCGACATTTCCATTATAGAATCTGATCCTCAGGGATTTATTACTAAACTGAAGATTTCCTTCAGAGTGAAGCGAGAATCACCAGGTCTCAGCTTAAAACACAACTTTGCTTTCACTTTCCTGGGAAGTTTGGTTTGGTCATTACCGGGTTTTGAAAATGCATAAATAAATCAAAGCTTTTAGAGATTCGGCTTCTTTCCTCTTTTTTAAGTCCCCATGAAGGTCTCAGATAGTTTGGTCATCTAAAGTGACATTTAGTCCAAAATACAGATTTCTTTCTTAAAACAGCTGCAGCTTTGACATTTAAAAATTGGTTATTACACATGCATAGAAGATACTTGGCAGTCCTTTGCTATATGGTGCACACCATGCATACTTAATGCCCACGTGCAAACTGACCTTCTACCATTGCTGCGCTGAGGAAATAGCGTTTAAGAGAAGTGACAAATATATTATCAGTTCAATTATTGCTTTATTATATTGCACTCATTAAAAACTTCTTGAAGAGCAGCATAGATTGCTCAAAAATTACTTAATTTCATGCATCATTCTAAAAACCATTATTTACTTCCAAGTTAACATTAGCTGAATGACCTGAAGACTTCAAAAGCAGCATGGTAATTTTTACAGGGTCTAAGGGAATAAAAGGAAATCATAGCAGGGTAGTGTGTTTTGGCGTTTTGTTTTTTGTAGTGCTGGCAATGGGATCCCGAGCTTTGCTCCTCCTGGGCAAGCCTGTTACCCCTGAGCCCAGACCCCAGACCCTAGAAGGCTTTTAAACAGAACTTCACAGACTGTGCGATTATCATTTACACCCAAAGAAGCAATAACATTCACATGTTACACAGTGTGTTTACTAATGTACAGATTTCAATCAAATTTAAGTAAGTTTACTGAAAAAAATACAGTGGAATTCATGGTCACTCTCCCTTGCATAGTATTTCTTTCCCTTAATAAAAAGTATTTGTATAATACACTTGTAAAAACACATACTTGGTGCAGTATTTACACACACACAAAGTGTGATCAAAAAGCTTTTGCACAACAATTTGAAAATTGTCACTCTAACAAATCCAAATCACCAGAGGAGCAGACAAACTCACTGAAACAAAGACATCACCAGTCAAGATTTGTGAATGAAGCTACCATATAAATTCTAATTTAACTATAGGCTGAGACTGCAATGTTAGATTTGTTGTTTTGTTTTCTCCTGGGACCCCTAAGCTCAAGCTGAAAGTAACATAGGAGAAGTAGAGAAAAATGTTTTGTGTCATTGGACGCATGAGTGAAACGGGTGACAGTTTTTGATTCCTGAAACGAATATTCATCATACGCCTACTCCAGCCCAGACTCCATGCTGGGTGTCACAATACCAGGCATGTGCTCTAAGTCCTTAGGGTCAAAAAGGAACAAATGTTTGTTTTAAATTGGCAGTCAAATGTAATCATAGCACGTCTACTATTAATATATACAAATGATACTGGAAAAGTAAGAGACAAAAAATAGATTTCAGTGTGACTCTCATTATTTTGTCATGAAGTTTCTCTTTTTCATAAAATAAAAAAATAAAGGAAAAAAGTGCCTGGTATCTGCCAGTGATCCGTCAAGACACTGCTGGTTTATTCCAGCTCTCTGGACTCCTTAGGAAAACAATGTTCCTTGCAAGAATCTGCTCAACTGCTTGGTTGTAACATAATTGATTTTAAAAGACACATAATTCTGAAAATGTGTCTAGCTATAATACACTTCCATATTTCCCGGATATTTCATAATTGTGATCTTCACATTTAACCCTTTGCTTATCCATTCACCACTCCACGGACAGTGAAGTGTTTCTACCTTTTGGCTACTGGGAATATTCTGCTGTGAAGACACATGTCTACAGATATCCATTTAAATTCCACTTTCTTTCAGGGTTTACCCAGGACTGGAGCTACTGGATAGCATGGTAATTCCATTCGTCATTTTTAACTCCACATGACAACACGCAGGGTACATGCACTTATCCTTATTTTTTAGATAGATAAGTTAAAATTTGAAGAACTTAGCTAAGAACATCTAAACAATATAGAATAATATTTAAAAGCACATTTTTCAAAGTTCAGATTGATAAACAATTTTTCTTACAGTTTCCAACAAATTCCTGTTTTGTGTTTTCCATGTGTAGCTGCAATTGTTTCCCCAACAATTACATCATCCAAAGCTCACTGCAGCCCTTGTTTTTTTTTTTTTTTTGTTTGTTTGTTTTTGTTTTTTTTTTTAATCAGTACCAGGGATCGAACTCACGACTGCGTGCTTGCAAGGCAGGCACCTATGCCGCTGAGCTAAACCCCCAGCCCCCTGCAGCCTTTGTTTTGAGGATCTGTGATGTCAGCGGTGCAACCGTCGGTTTAACTCCACGCGAGACCGCGCAGGCTCTGCCACACCAAGACACACATCGACCTTGTCACCATCTGACCTTTCCTGATGGCAAAGTAAGTTGCAACTAAGATATTCGCCACTGAGTGAAAGAGAATGTGCGAGCTCGCGCCTCCGCAGAGGAAGGAAAAGCGCTGTGGGTGCTGGGTCAGAGCTCCACGTGGCGAGGCTCGTGTACGTCAGCCGCACTAAATCGTGCAGTACAGTGTAACCCACACGGTCAGTGCCACGAGGCACAATAATGCAAATGATCCCTCCGTCTGTGCCCTTTCTTGGTTTCGCTCTCTAATGTCCTGGAATCAAGGCACCTACTTATCTCCCGAAGAGGGACACCTGGTCGCATCAGACATTTCACACGCAGAAACAGAATGAATACAGACCCTCAGAGTGCGGTTTCCAGGACAGAATGCAGTTTCCAGGACAGAATGCAGAGCTCCGAGAGTAACAGCAAAGCTGCAGCCAAGTCCTTGGCTCCGGACCTCCCTCCTCCACTTGCTGTGTGACCTTCATCAAATCGTTTCTTGGCCTTCGTTTCCCTATGGGGGAAAATAAAACGTGAATAATAAAAACACTCCGTTATCTCACAGGCATCACAAAAGTGAAGGCACTTTGCAAACTATGCAAACAAGTGTATATATGTATCATTTTAAGGTGTTATTATTTTCATGACCACAGGGGATTCTCGTATTTTATCTTAAATGTAGGTTTTTAAATGCCTGAGGAAATGGGGCGGTCACAGAACCATGACTTTAAACAAACTTTATTTGGGCGCATGACTGACTGGCAATTGTGTGCAATCATTTTAGCTGTCACAGGCCCAGAGAAATGTGGGAGAGCTCTTCCATGAAATGTTTATATTTCATAAACAAAATGATGTGCTTAACAGTCAGAGCGATGGGAGGGTTCCGGCTAATGCATTTTCCAATGTGTGAGGCAGATTATTAATGCGCTCCAGTAGCTGTTAATTTCAGTTTGCCGGAATGATTTATGGGGAGGTAAAGGAGAGAGACATAATCTAATTGAGATCAGAATCACTGATCTAGCAGCAAAGCACCAGCACAGACCCTGGGCACGGCAGAATGATTAATATCTAATAAGTAAATAATCCGTTAAATTATTATAAACATTACTTTTGACAACTTTTTTGTTGGCAAATGAAAGAGGGAAAAAAGAGAAACAAAAAATGTACAAAGCTCCACTTTGTCTAGTGAGAGTAGATTTTCATCAGAGTAAAGCTGGTGGGTGCCATGATGGGTTTGAGTGTGGTAACTGATTTTAAGTACACTGGGGAGGCATTTTTAGCATCATGTGAATGACAGCTGCATGCCCAAAGCAAGATCACCCCTGACACACAAAACTGGAGAACTCTAGTTTTCAAAAGGTAACTCCTTTTCCCGAGCCCAGCATCACCCCTCTAGCAACTAAACTGCCCTGCATCTGAGGGCCCTCAGATGCTCAGGCTACAGCAGAGCAGACAGCCCCTCTCCCACCGGCTGCTTTGAGTTTCCTCTTCTGCTTCTTCAGTTGTTTGTTTCAATGAGGGAAAATACCCAGAACATTAGATTCCTATCACTGAGGCTGGCTGCAGTTCTCTTTAAGGAACCCCTGGTCCTTACCTTGAGCGTCGCTTGCTGGCTCCAGTGCAGATCCCTCAGCCTGCTGGCGCAGATCCCTCAGCCTGCTGTCACAGATCCTCCATCCTGCTGGTGCAGACTTTCCAGCTTCCACCACTGGCCTTTGGGTCTTCCAGTGCAGATCCTTGACACAGACTTGCACGAGACATTGCTGTGAGTTCTTGGCCTCCAGTTAGACTCAGGGAGGGCACTACTGTGGGATCCAGGCCCTCAGCTGGACTCTTTGTGTCTCCAGCGTGTAAGCAGATCTCCCACACTCTTTTGGTGACTATTATAAAATAATCCTATAAATTAGGTATTCCATATTAAATTGTTCCCTTTGCAAGCCCTGACTATAACACAAGCGATAACATCTACCATGGTGAAGTGATTGATTCTTCACTACCTGAGTGTAAAATGTCTAAAGTCTAATAGGAGTGACTTAGACACCCAAGACTCAGATAGCTCTAACTTCTGTCCCGACACTACTTTTATCATTCTCTAGGGCACAGGCAAAGTCATATCCCAAGAGAATTAAGACATGAATTATGTTAAGATGTAATCTGAAGACTGCAGCCTACTGTGAGGTTTTTAAGCATCCCTAAATAACATTATACAGCTAATTTCAGCAATCTAAATATTTAGTGGCTCAGGGAGAGTATGAGTGGAAACAGGATAATGGAAGATGAGCAAAGAATGGGCAACTAAGTATCTGGGACTTGCTTTTCTATACTAATCTCTGTCCTATTATAATAAAGTCATGATAAGTGTCTAGTTGGGTAATACTACCACAGGAGTATTTGGGATTCTTTACTATCACTTCCATTTGTCTTCAATGAGTTTAGTAACTCTTTTATATTTGCAATACAGGAACCGCAAAGCATTCCTACGGTCTGACTTTGATGTGCCCACTGGAGATATTCTTCGAATATTGTGACAGTAGGTTTCAACTTCTTTTTCTGAAATTCATATAAAGTTGTGCCTTTCCCAAGAGTTCCAGAAAACAGTGTGTCTTTTTCACACTCCAATTTTACATTACACAAACAAAACTTATTCTTAATTCTTCCTAGGTGTTTGATCATAAGAAATTTCTTCAGAATATTCTAGATGTGCACTAATAAAGCCAGGCAAATGACAGCCAGTTTTGAGATGGTCCCCACCTTCCTATTCAGAATGTATAAGTCACACTGCTCAGATCTAGAGGAGTCCAAGGAGATAGCCCTTTCTTTTTTTGGCATTTGTTTCTCAGTACCAGGAATCAAACTCAGGGCCTCATGCTTGCCAGGCAGGCACTGCACCGCTGAGCTACATCCCTGGCCCAGATAACCCTTTCTTATTATGTGTCCCTAGAGAGATGAAGTTGGACATAATGTCTGGAAAGTCTTAGTCCTGCCCTTAGCATTACACTTCTTGTTTCCTCATCCAAAGCCTGGGTTAGCCAGCAGAAATTCTAAGGACATTTACTTTGCGAAAGCTCGGAAGTGCCTCACATCAGATAGGTCTCCTCCACACTCTGTGAAGACTGCTATAAATAAAACAAACTCATTTTGCAGATGCAAGTTGTAGTGCTCCAGAGGGTCACAAAGTGCTCAGAGGAGTTGCTGCTAGTGACAAAAGTCCAGACCAGAAACAAGATCTCCTGAGTCCCCACACCCATGTCATTCCACTCTGTCAACTGTTTCCTTGCAACATCACTGAAGTATTTCTTATTATTTCTTTTAGCTGCCCACCCAATAAATCTCACTGATGAAATAGAACATATTTTAACCCATTCATTCATCAAGCATTTATCATATGCCATACAGTTTGTAGGATTAGGGACGGCACTGTGAGTCAGACAGGGGACTTCCTGTCCTCATGAGTTTGCTTACATTCCAACAGGGTAGCAAGGAACTCCACAAGTAAAGCAAATCTGCCTACAAACCGTGAGAAATGCTGTGAAGATGCTAATGATGAGACAGTCACTGCAAGGCACCAACTCACGCTGGGCAGTCAGAGAAAACCTCTCTGACTAGCTACCACTTTTGCTAAAAGAGAAGTTTGAAGATGAGCAGACTCCTAAGAGCCAGGGAAGGCTTTCACAGGCTGGGACAGCAGCACACAAGTATTGGTGGGTCAGAGGGCCAGAGTGAGGCCATACATAGCAGGAACGGCAGAAAAGATATTAAGTGAGGTTACAGCGGAAACTGGAGCAGGTGGTCTGAGACCTTGAACACATTTTACACAGAGTTTGTTTTAGTTGGAGAGCAATGAGAAATCACTGAAGGTTTTAAGCAGGAAGATAATATTATCTGCTCAACGCTTTAAGATAGTTTTCCTAAGCACAGTGATGCAGAGAACAAATTATAGGAGAATGAATGTAGAATCTGGAAGACAAAAACAAAGCTACAGTCGTGTCCAGGTGAGCAATGATGGCATTTGAGACTAAGCTGGTGGCAGTGGAGTAGAAAGTCAATGGAATCTAGGCCTATTTTGGAAGTAGAGCTGACTGGAGTTGGCGATGCGTAATACGAGAAGGGGAGAGACCGCCGGTGGACTCCCTGAGATAGTGGCACTGCTGTCTACTAAGGTGAGGAGTTTTGCTGTCACTTTTCCTCTGTTGCCTGCCTCATAGTAAAGCCTACGCGGATATACTGCTTTGTAAACTCTAGGGCATGCCTACCTAGAAATTAGAACTAGCTATGATATCTCCAAAAATAACCAACTAAAGAGGTTCATCCATCTCTCCATGTGCTAAACATGATCCCCCATCAATACTAAAAGGAATGAAGGAGCATGTCCCTGCATTAATTACAGAGTATTGATTACAATCAGCTTTACTTTGATGATTACACACCCCTGCACTCCAGAGCTCTCCACTTGCCTGCAAAATAGCTGGTGGTTCACTCTTTAAGATCTTCAGGGAGCCTACAATCTTATGCAGAAGCACCGCAAGGAAAAGCTGAGAGAAAGACCTCTGGAGAGAGTAGGCACTTTTGGACATTATCATATAATACACTGACCATCCTTTAACACTTTGAACAAAATGTCCATACTTTACTGTTTATGCTACACACAAAACTGACAATTTGCTTCTTCTTTCACATAATCCAACTATCCCTAACCTCCAAAAGATTTTCCATGGTATTTCTGAGAACAACACAGACTTGACTATACACCAAAAACAATATTTTTGCAAAATTCACTTTTGAGAAAAACTAGAGAGAAACAAAACTATGGAATCAATAGTTTTTTAAAAAAGAGAAAAAATGTTGACAAGGAAGATTCTTATTCAACTTTTGGAATACCAAAGAAACTAGAGAAAACAGGAAGACAAGCAAAACCCTCTTCTTTGTTCAAGCAGGCTACAGTTGTATAGTCAGGTATCAGGTCTCAGCTCCTGCCATGACACAATACAGATGGAATAAAAAAATATGATGAACACCTATACCTTGGCTTCTACTTCTTGGTAATATTCCAAGCTCTGAAATTAGTTTGTATGGCAGAGTGCCAACTTCTAACTCTCATTAGAAAACTGAATAACCTGCCTTTTTACCTGGGGACACATAAGTATGTCGAAATTACTGCAAATAATAGTCTGATGGGCAGGGAATAGAGTTTAACGGCACAGCACTTTCCTAGTAAGCGTGAGGTCCTGAGTTCGATTCCTGGTACAAAAGAAACAAACAAGCTTCTAAAGAGGGAAACATCCTAGATTCTCCCTAGAAATGACCTAATCATTCCCAGAAAACAATAAAGTATGGTTAGTCAAACTCGAGGTTTTGGTTCCTATATCTCTGCATAGATGCTCTGTATCACTACACTGCCAAAGAATGAACAGTAAACTTTAGAAATACAAATGGCAGCCCTACTTTAAAACTAGTGGTGGATAATCATCACTTAAACAACTGTTGAGGAATCACCACCTGGGGCAGTTGGCACTGTGATTGGGAAATTATACGACTGCAGAAGCTGTGTCAGCAAAATACAAACTGTGGCCCGGAGGTTCCTCCTCTCCAGACTCCCAGCAGTTCGCCTATCTTCTGAGCTCCCAAAGCCTATATTTCATGTTAGGTTAAATCTTATTTTTTTTTTTGTACTGGGGATCAAACTCATGACTTTGTGCTTGCCAGGCAGGCACTGTGCTGCTGAGCTGTATCACTGGCAGAAATTTAGAAGTACAACTTCCGATGTTAGAACTTAGGGCGCTGAGCCAACCAGTAACCAGGCTGCCGCCCTGGTAAGTGACTGTGGTCTGGCAAGCCACGGCCACCCCAGGGCGGGGAAACAAGAAGTAACAGCATTTCCTGAGATCCACACCATGTTTTAACTTAGGGCGCCGAGCCAACCAGTAACCAGCCTGCTGCTTATCAGGGCGTGGGCTTAGAATCAAACATACCATATCTCCCCCCGCCCCCAAGCTAACAATCGGGATCCAGGGATCTGCATATCTCTTAGGAGGTGACCATATGTGGTACAGCAAGTGGGGGGAGTTTCCTTCTACTATCTCTGAAGACAGATATTTTTATCACCGTTTTGTTTTGTCCTGATTAACGGTGTTGCTCTATTCAATACTCTGTGTTGATGTATTCTATAATGTTGTGTATTTCTTTTGATTTTTGCTGTACCTAGTAGAAGAACAACTATTGTGAAGACAACGAGATATACAATGTTGCCTATTACTGCTGTACTGGTGACCTGCTGTGATGTTCTGTGCCAATTTCACCACACTGTCTCAATTGGCTTTATTCCATCCTGTTTTGTTGTATATTACTACCTCCAAGTTAATGAAAATTAAATAAAAATAAAACAATAGAACATGAGAAAACAAGGTAACAAAATACCTCCAAAAACTCCCAACTTGATCAAAGCTGATCCATGTGACATGGATGATGAGAAACTCATAAACAAAACAACAGAATTATATAAGGTGATTAAAAAGGAAATAACAACAACAAAACAGATCAATAAGGTACTGAGCAAGCTGGAACATGATATAACTAAACAGATAATGTACTTAAAAAGCAAAAGGAGGAAAAGAAAATGCGCTAAAGGATATAACAGCATGTATATTTAAGTGTGTGGGATTGATAACCGTATTACTAAGATTTTGTTGGATCGTTGAACAGAACTGTTTACAGCCTCACTGTTTGTTCACTTTGTATGCCTTAATTATGTAACATGAACAACTATTTCTAAGAAGACAATATGTAATTTATCAAGTAGTGATTTCTTTGTTTTTTTTGAAATTCTGTATTATTTCTACCCTTGTTTCTGTTTTGCTTTTTTTTTCTTTAAATAAAATTTTAAAAAAAGAAAAAAAAAGAACAACTTCCCTACACCTTTCACATTTTTATCCAGTCAACTTTCCAGAAGTCATTTGCATTGATTTTTTACACTAAATTCATTGACGCATCACTTGACAACTAGACCCTGAAGATACAGAGAAAAACAAACAAACAAACAAACAGAATCCTTCACTCCTGGAATGTGCTGTCTAGATTGAGTCAGTGATTAAAACATAACATTTAATGTTATAAAAATGCCGGAAGAGCCTTGCCGTGAAGCAGGCTC
This sequence comes from Dolichotis patagonum, assembly GCA_004027295.1. Classification (NCBI taxonomy): domain Eukaryota; kingdom Metazoa; phylum Chordata; class Mammalia; order Rodentia; family Caviidae; genus Dolichotis; species Dolichotis patagonum. Next base: position 133,335 of record PVJX010001405.1, on the reverse strand, counting down.
CACCATGCTGATTGCAAAGAGCCTCAACCAGAAGAGAAACTACGCCTCCTGTGAGCTGGCCACTGTGTGGGCTGGAAAACCAGAAGAGCATCTTCCCACTCCTACTGATTCGGAGGACTCAGGGTGAGATGACAGCAGCCGAGGGAGGGGACAGCTTGATGCTTGTGTTGCTTGGTTGACTCTGTGGGCCTGGGGCTGGCGGTCTGGACATCTGCTTGGAGGATAGTGGTGTGCACTGTGTCAACTGTGGGGATGTCCTCTGGTCTTGTTTTTGAAATCCAATGTTTAGTTCCATTTTACTGTTTTGTTTTATCTTTGTGTCTGGTAACCTGAGCAACTATTTTGAAGATAACAATGTGCAGTACTGTTCTCACTGTTTGGTTTTGTTTTGACTTATTGTTTTGTTTTATTTAATGTTACATTTTGATTGGTCTTATTCTGCTTTGTTTGATTTTTATATGCCTGATGGTACGGACAACTGTTGTGAAGATAGCAAGACACACCATGGTGGCCATTGTTGATTTCCTATTACCCTGTTTTGAAATTCTGTACCACTTTCACTGCTTTGCTTTGATTGACTTCTGTTTTGTTTTGTTAGGTTCTATTCTCTTTAAAATAAAACAAATGTTAGAAGAAAATGCAAACAAATATTTTCATAATCTCAAGATTATAAAAGATTTTTATATATATTTCATGAGAGCTAAAATAAAAGAATGATATAGTCATAATAAAAGACTGGTAGATTTAAGAAAACATGAACAATTTAACAGAGTTAAAAAAAAATATTTGTGACATTGTGAAAAATGGAGACCTCAGGGCCAGGGATTTAGCTCAGTGGCATAAGCATCTGCCTGGCAAGTGTGAGCTTGTGAGTTTGATCCCTGGTACCAAAAATAGAATGATATTTCTGTAAAGATTTTAAATTGCAGAGGCTAACTACTCTTTAAACCCAGATGATTTTTAAATCATCTGATTTATTTGTAGCATGCACTTTTTGCATTTCCAACTAGATAAATAATAAAGGAGAAGACACCAAGGCTTAATAGTTATTTGCTTATCGGTTATTTCTTTTCAAAATATATTTTCTACCTTTTCAGTGTCCTGATGTTACATTGTCAAGGCCAAATACACTGCTATGTTCACACATGGTTGAACAACCCCACTGCTCAAATCAAGTGCAGAGGACATCTGTTATTCAAGTCTCCTAAAGAAAAAGGAAATGGTGGAGATAGAATTTCTAGAACAGTTGTCTCCCACTGTAGTCAGCTAACGAGGACTACAACACAGAAAGGACACCTAAATATGTGCATTTACATGTAGTTAGAGACTTGGGCTACAGCCTCTGGCCTCCAAATACAATGAACTAGACTGGACCATGCAGAAGCCTACAGAATTTATTCTTTTGTTTTCCATTAAGACCTAGACTAAAAAAAAAAAAGCACTCTCTCCCAATTTCACCCATACCACATATTGGTAAAAAGGGCAGTAAAAAGTGAAAAGCTAGGTAGGCAGAACAGCGCCATTCCTTCCCAACACCAGCTATGAAAAATACTATGCCTTTTCTCCAGGTTCTCCATTCTCTTAGCCCCAGCCTGACTTAATTTAGCTTTGCAAAAGTGGAGCATCTTGCAAGTGAAAGATACTCTAACTTAGCCCACACAGCTTGCCAAGTCTTAATGAAAGAGAGCTCAAAGGAGGATCCAAGGAGAATCCATACCTGCAAACCAGTTTATCTAAGATACGTCTACCCTTCTTACTAAAAGTTACACTAATACTGCATACAAATATTGCATATTGCTTTTGGTGTGTGTGTGCATGCACACACACGTGTGTGAAAATGTTAGCACTATGGAACTCCTTCTAGTGGTTGGAGTTTATTGTCTATCAGACTCAAAATTAAACTTGCAATGTTTTCACTTATTTGCACTTCTTAATTTAGAAATACTATAAAGTCAATGAAAGAAAGTCATGAAGAACATGATATCACAAAAGGGAATGAAAGGGTTGGAGAGCCAGCTTAGTGGTGTGGCATTTGCCATGTGAGGTCCTGTGTTTGATCCACAGAATCACAAATATAAAAGAGAGGGGCTGGGGATTTAGCTGAGCGGCATAAGCACCTGCCTGGCAAGTGCAAGGTTGTGAGTTTGATCCCAGGTACCGCAAAATAAATAAATAAATAAATAAATAAATAAGGGGAGATATGAGGAAGACAAGATAATTGCTGGAGGCAGTGCTCTGTGTGAGAACTGGGCATATCATATCGGTGAAACCAGCAAAAACTACATAAAAGAACATTACACAGTTAGGTCAATTTTTGTTTTGGTGAAATTTTATCTACACCCATAAAGCTAAGAACAATAGGCAACAAGTACTAGGAAAACTGAAAAAGAAGTTCACTTCAAGAATGGCCTTACTTAAAAAGCTGCTCCAGTGCTACCAACTCATACCTCTAGGATGACCTACATTCACCACCCTGGGAAGTGTTTTTGAGACTACGGAACTTCGGAGCCCAGCGCTGCCAGAGGACCAAAGGAAACCCCAATGAGAAACTTCAAAGGACAAATCAGTATGTACCACAGGGCTTGGGAAATTATGGATTTGGGGATTAGTATCTGCTTCTTGCCTAGGGAATTTAGAAGGCAAAAGTTGTCTATATTTTCCAACTACATCAAAGAAGGGTGGAAAGTAGGAATTAGACAAATGCTTGGATTTTGCAAGACAAAGATGGTAAGCTTCCCATGAATCAAATAGATGCCAAGAAAATACCTGAGCTCAGATAAGCAAATCTCAGAAGTCAAAGGCTGCAGTAGTTAAACTGGGGGCGGGAGATAAAGGGAAGGTCATAAAAAGGAGGCATGAAAGTGCATGATCCGCATCAGAGAAACGGGCAGACACCCACAGAAAGTTCCAACACCACACAAATGCACCCCTGGAGAGATCTGCTACAGGAGTGCCTGGAAATCAAAGAGTATGTAGCAGAGTGATACCACCAGACCCTTGTCCACACTTCCATTCCATTCTCTTTCTCCTCTCTTTATTTCTTTTCTCTATTTCTTTATTTCTCTTTATCCCCCACCAACCCTGGAAGCAGCAACAGATGCCTCACAGCAACTAGACATGGAGGAGTGATAAGACAGGGAGAAGTGGAATCATGGGTCAATGTCCCTTTCCCACGTGGGGTCCTGGGCTACACGTCATGGCTGAGCTGGAGGAAGTACACAGCAGGGGTTAAAAGCCAGGTGGAAGCTTGCGTGGGGTGGAAATGAGGCGTAAGATTAAAACACATTAAAAACTGAAAAATCTTCTGAATACCAAAAGTCATAATAGTAAGTGTTCTTATCATTGAAAGTTATTTACCAAAGCAAACAAAAATTGTGGAATCTACCCAAGATTTGATGAAGCAGAGAAGGAAGAAAGGCTTAGTGATCAGTAGTAGCTACAAGAAAACCAAGCTCGACATGAGATACGGACCCAACCTTCGGAAATCTTAGTGTTTCCACAAGGAAACGTATTCATGAATAACTCCAGTACAATAAAGAAAATATGTGTGTTATTAAAAAAGTAAAAACTGTCATTGCATTTTCAATCTTGTTTACCACCTTCCTCTCCTCCAACCAAAACTCCAAAGGAAAAGGCATCTGTCATAGGCTGAGAAAAAGAATGGAGGTGAAATACAAATGGGATAACTCATTGCTTGTTTATTTGTAATAAAAGATGTTGGCAGAAGAGTTTAAAATATTAGGCAAAGTGAATTTTATAATTTTAATTATGTTTTATTTAAATGTATAAATTCTACACCTTAAACTATGGAAAATGAGTTGCTTGAGGGTCAGGAAGCAAAATCTTGCCATTTGCAAATAACAAGACTGTAACCACCTACAACAACAAAATTATGTGGAAAGAAGATACATCAGTGTAAGGTAAGCCAAGTAGCTAAACATAAAACACACATGCATCAGTACCGTCATACTAACAACAGACAGCTGGAAAACAAATGGAAAAAAGATACGTAGCAACTTAAAGAATAAAACATCTAGGAATCACACCAACAAAATACACTAGGCCTCTTCTTTTTAATTACATATTATTATTGAGACAGTATATAGAAAGTACCAAACTAGTCTACTGGTGACAATTCAGTATGCCATTTAATCTGGAACCAACAGAGTTTGTCAAAGCAAGATGTATGACATACGCTATGTCATGATCCTTTCAATGCGGATACGTAAAACATGCCGCTTCAGACACGGGGGTAGCTGCTCTTTGAAGTTTTGCTATAGTGCATGTCTGTTTAACACAGGATTCTGAGAAATACTGTTACTACCCAAAAACTAAACATCATCAGGAGATTATAACCATAAGCACCGTATTGTCAAATGTATTTGTGAGAAGCAAGAACCTCAGCTTTGATTCAGCATTATTGAGAAGCCAACTCGCTGCTTAGGATTTTTGCATGTCTGGTGATAAGGAAAATTTCCCATAGACTGACTTGCAGCTCTGCGTATTTCCATCTTTCTTCTCCACTGCCCATGGATTTCCTGAGGCACGGGCTGTAGGATGTAAATGTCATTCCCTGCCTTGCACCTCCCTATCATACAGTTCCTCACTGCAGTGGATAGGAGGCGTATGCCTGGGTCACCCCCTTACACTGGGACAGCTGGGAATAACCAGCGCATTGCATGTGGAAGGTACTCTGAACCTCAGCATAAATCCCATAAACTCAAACTAAATGGTTCCCAGGCCAAGCATGGTAGGGCACACTGGTAATCTCAGTACCCAGAAGGCTGAGGTGGGACAGTTTGCAGGGAATTCTAACCTAGCTACAGTGAGCTACAATGGTGAGTTCAAGGCCAGCCTGAACCACATTGCAAGATTCTGTCTCAAACACACACACACACAACTAAATGATTCCTCAGGTCAACCTCCCCTTCACCAGGTATCAAAAATATCTAAGAAGTAAAATAGCAAGGAAGCAAAGGGGATTTGAAACTTAAACTGAAGGAGGTTAAAATGTCTTGCTTGAGGGCCAGGATATAGCTCAGTGGAACAGTGCCTGCCTGGCACGAGCAAGGTCCTGAATACCCTCTCCCGGTACCCTCTCCCCCAATTTTTTTACTTGCTCCATCTATCTCTGAAGAGTAAAAGCAGAGTGGCCCTTTTCACGTGGCCCTACCTTTTTATTTTACCAATCTCTTGTGTACTTGGAAGAGATGGCAAGAGAATGCTGTTGCTCTTGGTCGTCGTGCTCGGCGGAGTCTGCCTGTTGATATGTTCTTGGTTATAGTTATTTTCACCCTGCTGTGTGGATTAATCCATTTTCTTATGCAATTTTCCCACCTACTCAATAAAGATAGCTTCTCTCTTTAAAATATCACAAAATATTTTTTAAAACTCATTTTTTCTTACTATATTTTCTTTCCTTACTTTATCTTTCAAATCTGAAAACAAGAGACAGAATCCCATCCAGGTTGTCTTCACAATAACTATTACTTGTTCTGCAGTTGTGAGTGTAAAATCCAATTTGAGAAGCAGAACCTTCAGTTTTTGCCCAGTTTCTGTACAAATAACATTCCAAGCCTAACTCAGAGAAGAGAAAGGGTGGGCCCACAGCAACTCATTAAAGTCATAAAGTCCCCAGTTTTATCTTCTGCCTTACACTTCTTGCCACCCAGGCAGTTTCATGACTTCCATGGTTTCAAATGCCACCTGTGTCCTAGTCACTCTATATCCATGTTAGAGCTTCCTCCTACACTCAAGATCTGATTGCTCAGTTCTCACAGAACATGGTAACTGCAGTACCTTATCACTACCCCTTCACATGTGCTGTTCTAAACAGTATCACCTAGCAAGTGAATGGCACCACCATCCATTCATTTGTTCAAACCAGAAATCTAGATGCCATCACCAGAGCTAGACTCTACCAGCTTGCAAAAGCCTTATGGGTAATTTTCTCCCCAACTCCTCATTGCATGATGTCATATTAGTGGCTTGAAGTTGACCAGAGTGGAAGTATTTACACTGGCAAGTGACACAGACCAGGGCTTTTCCCCCTAGAGGGCCACTCTTTAAACACCTACCAGTGCAGAGCTCCCACCCTGCTCGCCACCCATGCCACTCATTCTCTGTGTTATTGCACTGTTTCCTCCACTTCACAATGTTTCCAGGATGCATCAACTTCCCTTAACCCTGCTGCCACCATCAGGCATAATTACCACCCGTCTGGGTCACCAGGTTGCCTCCTACCAGCTGTGTGTGCCTTCCAGCCTCATTCCATATCAGAGCAACTTCTAAAACAATTAAATGCATTACTTGCCTCTTTAAAGTTCCCAAGCGGTTCTTTATGCCATGAAATAATGTCCAGATTCCTCGATAGGGTGAGCAAGAATCTTCATTTATTTACTTATTCAACCACTCAGCAAATGTTTAACAGGCTACTAGTGTCAGTGTTATGGTTTAGACACAATGCACCCCCCAAAACCTCATGTGTTTGGAAGATGATTCAATCATGGGCCTCATAAGTGTATTAATCCACTAACAAATTCATAGCTGACTTGCAGGAGTTGGGGCATGATTCCAGGGAGTATTCTTGTCTCCAGCTATTTCCTACTCTCTCCACTTTCTGGCCACCATGGATTGAGCACCTTTTGCTTCACCAGGCCCCTCCACTATCCCATTCCTGCCTTGGAGCCAGCTGACCATGGACTGAAACTGTGAGCCAAAATAAACCTCTCCTCCTTTAAATTAAAGATATGGATACAGTATTCTGTTCCAGTAACAAGAAAGTGACTGTGATGACCAGACACTTCCAGGTATTAGAATACAGCAGAGAAGACTTCAGTCCATGTCCCCTGGTTACTTATATTTCAGTGGGGTTCATTAAAGGCATTGTCTTAGTTACTTTTCCTATTGCTGAAACAAAATATCCAATACTCAAAGTTAAAGGAGAAAATGTTTATTTAGCTCACAGTTTGTTGAGGTTTCAGTCCAAAATTGGCTGACTCAAAGGCAGGGTGGCATGTGGCAGTGAGGCAATAGTTCGTAGCAATGGAAGACAGCAAAAGCAATAAGGGGAATACAAAGGACAGGAACCAAAGCAAGTCCAAAATCCAGCAAGGCAAACATTAAATCCCACAGTTCCACTTTCAGCATTGCCATCTATCTGTGGCAAGTTTTGAACTCCAAAGCAATTGGATGGGTCTTCTCCTATGGCACTGTCAGTGGTTGTAGTTCCCATGGCTTCTCTTTTTGACTGGCTCTGCTCCACCCTTGCAGTTTTCTCAGAAGATCGACATTGCTGGCTTCTCCAAACTTCTGAGTTCTCCACAGCACCTGCAGTTTCACACCCACAGCTTCACACGCTGCCTTATCTGAGACACTACCTGGCTTCCCAAGTCTTCTTCTGAAATCTGGGTGGAAGCTTTCCTGACCCCACAACTCTTGCATTGTATACAACTAAAACCTATCATCATGTGGATGATACCAGAGTCTGCTGCTAGCTGGAACAGTAGCCAGGCTTCCTTCTCTCTTGACTATAGGGGTCAAGTGCCTGTATTGCTAAGCATTCTGGACTCAATTCTGAGGAACAAATTCTCTAGGCCACTGTCATTCTAAAACATGGTACAGTTGTGCCATTCTAGAACATGATGCTCTGTGACTGTGTTCTCAAAGCATTCTTTCACTTTTGCAGTTTTTGAGACCACAAAGAGTGGAGTCCTGCTGTTTCTTGTTATATCCTCAGGCCACCTTTTCTATTCTCCTGTTCCTCCTCAGCAATCAAGATCTCCTCTTCTCTATCTCTGCAGTCTATGGCTTTACTGGAGCTTCCTTTCTGGCCAAATTTAAAAGGTTTTAAGTCATCCTTCTTGTGTCTTTGCTCTTGATTCTTAACATTCATCTGGCTAAAAGGCCCCAACAGCAGCTGTACCACAGCCTTAACATTAGAGAGCCTTGAAATTTCTTCTGCAAGATTAATTAACCCACTGCCCTTAATCTCATGCAAAGTCTTTGGACACAAAATGCAGACAAACTTTATTCCAAGTCATAACTCACATTGTCTATAGTCCAACACCAATGCAGTCCTTCCCAGCAGAAACCTTCTGAGCTCTGACCAGAATCTCTCTTAGAGTACAGCCTAAGGCATTCCAGTGCTACTTTTTCAGCCAGCATCTCAGAACCTTTCCAATCTCTTCCCACAAACTGGTTCCAAGGGCTCCTGAATCACATGGTCAGGTATAGTCACAGCAACAACCCCACTCCTGGTACTACTTTTGTTTTACATACTTTTATCTAAAAAAATACCCAACATCCAAAGTTAAAAGGAGAATGGCTTATATAGCTCACAGTCTGTAAAGGTTTCCGTCCATACAATTCTAAGCAGCAAAAGCAAGGCAAGAGGCATCACAATCCCTGACTTAAAATTATACTACGAAGCTACTGTAATAAAATCAAAATGGTACTGGAATGAAAACAGACCTGAAGATTAATGGAATATATTGGAAGATACAACCAAACCACAAACTCACTCAACCACCTTATCTTTGATAAAGGGGCCAAACATGCTCACTGGAAGAACGACAGTCTCTTTAACAAATGGTGCTGGAAAAATTGGCTGTCCATATGCAGAAGACTAAAACTAGACCCATGCCTATCACCATGTATTAAACTAAAATCTAAATGGATCAAAGATCTAAATATTAAAACAGAAACACTAAATCTGTTGGAAGACAAAGTAGGTAAAAATCTCGAAGATATAGGGGTAGGTAGAGAATTCATGAACAAGAATCAAACCACATGGGAAATACTTCCCAGAATCAATAACTGGGACCACATCTTATTAAAGAGTTTCTGCATGTCAAAAGATATTTCCAGAAGAGTGAAAAGAAAACCCACAAATTGGAAAAAAATCTTAATGGACTGTCCCTCACACAAAGGACTTCTGTCTAGATCTTATAAAGAATTTTAAAAAATCAGACCCTTGAAATTCAAAGACCCAATCCAAAAATGGGCATCTGAAATGAATACACAGTTCTCAGATGAAGAAATACGAGTGACAAATAAATACATGAAAAAATGTTCATCATTATTAGTCATGAGAGAAATGTAAATTAAAACCACACTGAGATTCCATCTCACTCCAGAAAGAATGGCCAGGATTTAAAAAAAAAACTACCAACAACAAATGCTGGAGAGGCTGTGGGCACAAAGGAACTCTTCTGCACTGTTGGTGGGAGTATAGACTGGTGCAACCACTGTGGAGGTCAGTCTGGAGATTCCTCAAAAAGCTGGGTCTGGAGGTCCCATTTGACCCAGCTATTCCACTTCTAGGAATATTCCCAGAAGAACTGAAAACATCATACCACAGTGATATATGTGCACCCATGTTTATAGCAGCACAATTTGTAATAGCCAGATCCTGGAAAAAACCTAAGTGCCCATCAACTGAGGAATGGATTAAAAAGTTGTGGCATTTTTATACAATGGAGTACTACTCACCTATAAAGAATGATCACATTGAGATATTTATAAATAAATGGACACAACTTGAGACCATACTCATAAGTGAAATAAACCAAAGTCACATGTGTAAATACTGTATAGTCTCCCTAGTATGAGAGTTGATAAGAGTATATGAGATTTTATGGTAATCATGAGTCCCCATCTCATTGCTTTGAAGCCTTTCAATGTTTTCATTCATCAACTGGAATGGTTTTATTCTGTTTTGTTTGACTTTATTATGTGTGATGGTAGGAACAGCTGTTTTGAAGAAAACAAAACATTATGGCAGCCATTGCTGATTTAATATCATCTTGCTTTGAAGTCCTACCATGCTTCTATTCTTTATTACCATTAGTTCTATCATGTTGTGTCTTATTGGGATTTCAATATATGTGATAGTATAAACAAATTTTTTTATTGAAAATGAGATATTATAGTAGCCATTGATCATTCTCTGTTATTCAGTTCAGAATGTCCTATAATTCTTTCATTCTTTTGAATGGTTTTATACTATTTTGTTATGTTTGATATTATTGTATTTGAAACTATGCTCAACTATAGCAGAGAAAGAGATATTTTGATAGCTACTGTAAATGTCCGGTTGTCTTGTTGTAAAGTACTGTGTTGCTCGTGTTGCTCTGTTCTGATCTGCTTTGTTCTGCCCTCTTCTGTTTAAAATAAAAAAAAAAATTTTAAAAAGGTTTCAGTCCATAATCACTGGGTCCAAGGCAGGGTGGCTTGCCAGAGGAGCATACCAGAGGAGAAACAGTTCATAGCATAAGAAAACAAAAGCAAGATAGGGAAGAAGGGAGACATGCTTCTTTCTGTCCCTTATATTATATCCAGTCTATTGGGATTTGGGTGGTGCTAGTCCAATCAGTGGACTGATCCAGCAATCACTCACCCTTAATCCCAGCAACCTTAATCTCAGCATTGCACTGTCTATCAATGACACACTCTAGATTTAGCCACCGCTGAAAAAGCCCTATTATACATGAGGCTTTGGGGGAGCATCTAAACAAAAGCTGTAACAGGGATGGAGGAAGAAAATAAGGGATAGAGTGTAAAGGCACATGTATAGCAAGGCATAGGGCTCAATCCTCAGTACCATGAAAGAGAACATGAGGAAAGAGAAAGGGAGAGAAGGGAGAAGAAGGAAGCAGAAGAAAAAGAAGAGGAAAAATAAGGAGGGGAGAGGAACAAGGAGGAGGGTGGGAACAAGGTTTATGTATATTTCAGATAAACGTTTTTATGCCATCAAAATCAAATTAATGAAGTAAGTCAGAAGGAGGAGATGATGCTATAAAGAAAACGCCCTTGGAAAGGAGGTCCTCTGCAGCAATCTGTATGATAAGTAGTAAGTGATGCTAGGAAAGGTCTAGGAGAGGAGCCTTCATGCAGACTCAGAAAACACGCAGTCCTGAAGTGGAGTCCGACTTCCTGACCTGGGCTGCACCCACATCTCTGATTTTCTTCGTACCTGGTCACCACCTCCTCCTGTCCTACCCATTTCTAAGTTTCTGCCCTAGCATGAACTTCTTTGTAAGATCCATCATCTTGTGGTTATAGCCTTGCTCATCTGCTCACTAGATTATCCTAGCACAGTGCCTGGCTCATCATCACATGTTCAGTGATATGGGCTGTTTGTTGAATAAGTGGATGAAATTCAAAGATCCTTCTTAATAGGAGTCATAGGTTTCCTTCTTCATGCAGAAGATATTTGTACTACCATTGAGACGATGCATTTATCTCAACTTGGCAAAAAGACAATGCAGTTCATTCAAAGAATTAACTTTATAATTTAGGAACTTCATTTATCTTTCTTAAAAGTCTCTGGGGAAGACGCAGAGAGATTTTCAGAAGAATTTTTATTTTAGAGTCCAAAACTTCTCTGTAGAAGCAATTTGTTTATGGAAAAGAACATGTCTCCTTGAATCTAGGCAGCTGCTCTCAGAATATCCTCGACCTCGAGATCTGATGAGTCATTCCAACCTTCCGCTTGGATCTCATCTGATCACACTGCATTGACCAAAAGAAAGTCATACAATCAAAACCAACATCAAGAGGCAGGGAAGTGCACTTAGTCTCGACTCCAAGAGTTTCACAGTCACACAGCAAAAAGTGAGTGTGCATACAGAGGAGAGACAGGAAAAATTCAATATACTGCAAGTGTACAATGTTTGAAAATTCCAACACATCCCAAGCAGCCTGCAAATTTCCTATAGAAATTTTCCCATACGAGAAACACTAGTATAGTTCAGTGTCAAATGTTCACAGGACAAGAAGTCTCTTAAATTTGAAGACGTTGAATTTGGAAGCCACTAATTATGAATTTATAACTATTAACAAAGGAAAATCAGAAGAATAAAATATTCCAAAAAGAGGAAACCCACGCTAGGTAATTTTGTATGTTTTAATTAACAAACACTAACCCTGTGAATCTGATCTTGCTAACTGAAGGAAACTATCTTATATAACTTCTCCTAAGATCAAAGATATTCCCTACCACAATCAGTGATTGCAATCCAGAAAGGTACACTGGCACAATATTACTACTTAATCTGCATAACCTAGATATTTTTCACCAATTATCCCAAAGATTGTCTTTCTAGGAAGAAAACATTTGGTCCAGTATCAAACTTTGCATTCAATTGCCACGGCTCTCTAATCTCATTTAAGCAGAAACAGCTCCTCAATTTCTATTTTTCTTGCATGACTTTGACCATTCTAGAGAACTGGCATGTTTTTTGGAGAAGCCCGCTCAGTTGGCCTTGTCTGGTGTCTTCTCACAACTGGATTAAGCTTATGCCTTCTTCGTGTCATTCACACGTAAGTGTCATGTCCACTGCGTTGCATCTCATTAAGCATATGACATCGGTCTGTGCTCATCAGTGTGATACTTCCATCGCTTAGCGTCTTCATTACAAAGCTTCAGTTTTTCCTGTATAATTAATAAATATTTATAGAAAGACATTTTAGAATTGTGGAAATATCCTGCTCATCATCAGTGTCTATTGATGGATTGATGATTCTCACCGTGCTCAGTCTTACCGTAACATTTGCCGAAAGGTGATTTCTACCTTGGCTTTCTACCCACAGGCAGAGTTTTCCCTCTTTATTCACATCTATAAGCTCATGAAATCCTGTTATATTCAGTGGGTTAAAACCCATTACTACCCATTTGATACTTAAACTGTGCAACTAAGAGCCATATTGTACTTTTATATAATAATGGATCCAAACAATGGTATAATAAATGCAGCTTTGGGCCAGGACTTAGCACAGCAGCCTAAGGCACTTGCCTGGTAAAAATGAGGTTGTGAGCTTGATCCCCAGTACCAAAGAAATAAAAATTAAAAATAAATAAATAAGCCCTCATCAAATGTCCCATGTAATCCTGGTTAAAAAAACCTAGTGTGGAATTGTGTCTCTGATGTTCTTCCTTGTGTTTTTAATAGTAAAATATGACCTAAATTTACTAAGAATTCACTGTGTGCTTGGCATGTTAATAAGCACTTCACTATTTACTAAGCTTTGCATCATTTAACCTTAAATTCTAAAACACCTCGTACGTAAGGCAGATATTACTGTATGATACTCATTTCATAACTGAGGACACTAAGCCTTAGAGTTTAGTTGGGCAGTGATGGCAAACCCGCCGCACGCATGGCTGTTTATATCGCTGAGAGCTCTTACTGTATTTTCTTTTAGCCTATGAGTTGCTTTTTCTAAACGCAATATTCAGGTTTAATTGCAGTGTTGATACTTTGTGATAAATAAGTGGGTTTGGGGCTGCAGTTTGGGTTCCCAGTCTCTAAACAGTCCGCCGTCATAGGTTTAGCAATTAGACAATATCCGAGAGAAAACAAATCTAAAGTTCAAATCCAGGTCACCTGACTCCAGAGAGCGTATTCTCTGAGCTATGCTAGATCTGAAGTTGTCTGAAAGAGAGAAACGGTGGCAAACACCCCAGCTTCTACTTCCTCTGACGCAGGACTCTGCACCCAGAGTGGCAGAGCAGCCCTCCTCGAGCCTGCCTGCATTTCAGTTCAATCCTTCCGCCATGAGCTCTGCGCCTCACCCTCTTGAACGTGGGATTTCTACACCCAGAACCAGTGGTAAGTAGGACCTTGCACTGAAGGGCCTCAAGAAATGAAAGGGGTCACGTGGTAGATGTGGCATGGTGACATGGAACACAGTGGGCATACAATGTAAAAAAAAAAATGCCAACATGACCATGGAAAAACCTATGCAGGTGATTTGTTACTGGAAATGAACCCAGCATGTTCAAATACAGCTACATTCCCCGGCCCTTCATTTTTATTTTCTATTTTGAGGCAGGATTTTGCTAAGTTACTAAGTTGCCTAGACTGGATTCAAACTGGTCACCCTCCTGCCTCAGCTTTCTGGAGCGCTGGGATTGCAAATGTCTACTACCACACCCAGCTGCTGCTTAAGATTCTTAAATTTAGTTCCACCTATGCTATGATTATCTCTTTGATGGAAACCTGAAGTATTTCTTCCAAGAATCCAAAAATATTTCTTGCTTTCAAGATATTTAAATTTTTTGAACATGACAGCCAAACGGCTGTCTTCTAAATTTTGACTCTCTGAGACTGAAAATTCTCCAAGAATATCTTAAGATATTTTGCACCCAATCCAAATCTGGCTCTCATGAACCATTAAAATCAAAGGCAACTTTAAATCAGAGAATAGAAGACAATCTTTTTAAGTTTAGTTTTACATTAGCATGTGAGAGACTGCATCAGCAAAAAATCCTTCTTAAAATGAAACTGAACCTCCGACTAAATTAATAAGAGTTGAGTTTGACCTTTAAAATGCTAAAACATACAGTTCCCAGTATAATTCTTGTTCAACCCTGGACCAAACCATTCTCCTAGTAAATCATGGCAGGAACAGCTGGCTGCCAATGAAGTCAACTATTAATTGTATGTTCACGGCACTGCCTGATATAAATCAACATGAGTAACGAGTGATTGTCCCCAGTCTATAGATACAGTGATCTTACATTGCAAAGTAATTTAAGGGGGGGCTGTCAGCCATCTCTGACTAGATGTCACTTGGTCTCCTCTCTGCTGCAGATCGGGTAAAAAAGAACGCACGTTGAAAGGCCACCTAAGCTGCTGTCTTCTAGCTGCTTTCTGTGCAAAAGACAGTTTTCATAAGCCAAAAATAGTTTTTGTTTGTATGTTCTAAAGAAACAATTCTACACTTATACAGACCCTGAGGAAATCTGAGAAATGAGGTTAAGGAGGACCCCAGTTTGTGATCTCAACTTCTCAGACCTCTCTGTGACCCCACCTTCACTTTGCCCAAGCCCTCCTTTCTACCAGGCCGCCGTTCTCAGAGACACCTCCAACTTCCCTGTTTTCCTAGTCCCTGTTCTAACTACTCCATCTCCACCCACCTCCAAGGCCATGGTCACTGAGGGCTAGAGACTGACTCAGCCTACAGCTGACATTCCCCTCTTGGGAATTCATGACCCAGGGTCACCCTGCTCTTCCACCCCTCTGATTCCCCGGAGGCAGAGTATTGCTAGGGGATCCCAGGAAGTGACACCATCAGAATCTATTACAAATCATTCTTGTTTGATTTTGATAAGCTCACTGTGTAACTCACCAACAGTAAGTGCAGGTTTGACAAAGTGGCTTCTGTGAAATAGTCACAGAATTTGTTGACAAGTGGCAAGTGTGAGAAGAGGGTTCCACACCTAGGTAAGTATAGAAAATGCTGGTTTAAATCAGGTTACACAAGTCCTTTTCTGTGGATGTCAGGGGAACTTGGTAGGGATTGTGGATTTCCACAGGGAGCACCTATGCGCACCCTTTCTCCAAGGATTTTGCCAATGGGAATACTTCCGCGGGGAACAGCCATAACCCCTGCACGCTGTCAGGTGTGTTGGCTGAATACTGTATTGACTCCTTCCCGACCCATCCCTAGCACAGTTCTGCATCGCGTCTGTCCTAAAACACCTGGACCCATTCTTGCCTCCACAGTTCTAGCGAATGGTAACAAGAAGCTGATGCCCTTTCCACATGAGCACTTCAGCTTCTCTCCCCTTCCTTTTCCAGTTCTTTCCCTCTTCTCCCCTGACCTTAGAGAGCAGCGCAAGTGCACCCCAAAGTCCTCCTTAATCACTTCTCACAGTCTCCTCCCCACACCCTGACCGTGGCCACCTCCTTCACCCGACCTTCTTCCTTCCTTACATTTGAAACTTCTTTGCACTTGCAAACATATTAGCGCTCCTCGCGCACGGAGGCCTCTGGGCAGCTCCGCAGCCGCCTTCCACCTCTTACCGGCCCCTCGGGGGAGCTCCGGCGTTTGAACGGTCCCTGAAGGTGCCAGGCCTTTGACCTACTGTTAAGCACAGCAGCTCCCTTGTCTCATGTGCCAGTTCACCCAAGGCCCACCAGATAAATAGAGTACCTCTCTTCCTCTGGTACCCATGATGCTCTACCTTGTTTAATATTTTTAGGGGCTCTACAAGAGTTTGTATTTGGAGGTTTTTTTTTTCTTTGTGATTTTGGGATTTGAGTCCACAGCCTTGATATGTTAGATAAGCTACTTCCTCAAACCAAAATAAAAATTTTAAATTATCTTTATTGAGCTACAATTTATACACTATTCTTTCTTTAAGTGTATAGATTGATGAATTCTAACAAATGTATACTCTCATTTTACCACCAGCAATATAATATTTCCATGACTCTAAAACAGTCTCTCACGACACTTTGCATTTTTTTTTTTTTTTTTTTTTTTTTTTGCGGTACTGGGGATCAAACTCACAACCTCACACTTGCCACACAGGCACTTATGCCACTGAGCTAAATCCCCAGCCCTACTTTGCATTTATTTGAATCATAAGCAGGTGGCAAAAATAAGACAGAAAAATTAAATGAAAATTAAGTAACCACTTGCTTGCTACAGAGAAAAAAGAATATTAATGTCTGACTTCAACAAAGTAAACTGTCTAAGAAAAAATTAAATAGTCTCCAGAAAAATGTAACAGAACACAGAGTTTGTCTTTTATAATATTCAGAGTAAAATCCAAAGTTACTCAATATACAAAATATATCAAGAAATATGAGGCATTCTCAAGAGAAAAAAATGCTGAGTTCCCTGATGTCAAAATCAGTGATGATTTTAAAATGGTCATATAATTATCCTCAAAGATGTAACAAAAAATATGCTTATAGCAAATTAAAATATGTAGTATCTCATCAGAAGAGCAAAAACTATACAAATGGAAATTCTATAATGGAAAAATGCAATATCTGAAACAAAAAAATGCCACTGGTGCATTTGTGGTAAATAATACTCAATATACCTGAAGGTAGATCAATAGGAATCAGACCACCTGGACAGCAGAAGACATGGAGATGAAAACAAAGATTGAAAAAGTTTTAACAGCATCTTGGGGGTTAGTGATACACAAAGAGTCTCCTACATATGAATTTGGAGTCTCAGAGAGAAGAGAAAAAAATAGAACGGAAAAAATATATAAGCAAATGATTCCTGGGAACACACATTGAAGCTTAAGTGGCACTAATGGGAAGAAAACCACAAAGACACTTCTTTTTCCACTCCATCTTGTAAAATGTGTGATTGTGTGAAGGAAAAATTATAACATCCTATCGTAGTCTTTG
This sequence comes from Dolichotis patagonum, assembly GCA_004027295.1. Lineage (NCBI taxonomy): Eukaryota > Metazoa > Chordata > Mammalia > Rodentia > Caviidae > Dolichotis > Dolichotis patagonum. Next base: position 116,173 of record PVJX010001405.1, on the reverse strand, counting down.
AGATAATTTGTATAAGGTGTTTTTAACTAAAGACAAAGGAGAAGTATGCAGACCTCTAGTGTTACAAAGCTTCAGTATTAGTCTAAGGGTGTAACACAGTGGAAGACCATGGCCTAGAATGCACAAAGCCCTGGGTTCAGTCCACAGCAAAACACACGCACACACACACACGCCTGTATTTTATGAGTATTAGTATACTAGTAACTTCAAAAAGATTGGAAAGTTAAGGATGTATAAAGCAAAAGCTACTGTCTTACTTTTCTCATTGTTGAGACAAAGTTCCTGACACCCAAAGTTACAGAAGGAAAGATTTATTTAGCTCACAGCTCAGTTGTGAAGTTTCAGTTCACCATCAGTTGACTCTGAAAGTGACATAGTAGAGTAGACAGCCATCACAGAGCAGAAACAGTTCACGGCAGGCAGAAGGTAACCAAGCAAGCAAGAGACCTTAGCAGCTGTTTATGCTTCTTTTATATGCCAGTTAGGCTACTGGAATTAGCACAGGTGCCAAACCAATCAGTAGGTTGACTTAGTAATCACACACTTAATCCCAGTGTCCTTAATCCTAGCATTGCACCATGAATCACACACTCTAGATCCAGCTGCCTCGAAAAAGCCCCACTTATGACAGTATGAGGCTTTGGGGGACATCTACACACAAGCCATAACAGCCACATAGTTGAAAAGCCAATTGATAATTTTAAATTAAATTCTAAAAAATATTTAGTTCATAAGAAGATAGGGCAGAACAGTGGGACATGAACAAGAAAGGATTTTCTAAAAGTCAAACAATAAAATGGTGGGCACATAAATCTATTCATACCAATAACGCTATTGAAGGCTGGGGATTTAGCTCAGTGGCAAAAGTACCTGCCTCGCAAGTGCAAGGTCATGAATTTGATTCCTGGTACCAAAAAAAAAAGTCATTAAAAGTGAATGTACTGAGCATTCTAATTAATTTCAACAAATCTAGTAAGAGTAGATTTAAAACAAAAAATAATGTGTAACTATATGTAGTGTGAGAAATTTAAGCTTAATACAAAGACACGAGTAGGTTGAAATCGAAGGATGGAAAAAGAAAGATATGTACCAAGCAAAGGTAAGTAGAAGACTGTAGGAGTACTACTGATGCCAACTATAGCAGACTTCAAAATAAAAAAAGTTAATGGATACATAAGGAATTATTTAATAATTACTAAATCAGAAATCACAGTGTCAGTGTTCAGTAAATGTATCTATAAGTCATCATAAGACTTTCACAAGGTTTTGCTATAGTCAAGAGTATAAAAATATTAATTATAAACCCATGCTGTCTCTGCAAAACCTTAAAGATAATGAAATACAACTTTTCTTTATTCCTTACAAAAAAAGATTATAGACATATTAAACATCAACCCAAAAGGCATGGTAAATAAAATGAAGAATCAGTGTATTACCTTCACACAAAACCATAAATTATTATTCCCACAGCACAAAGAAAGAAAGCCTTAGAAAATACGATTTCAGTAATAATGAATGGCTGGTTGACACTATAGTCTTTGAGGTTAAACTTTTTTAAAGTGAGACTATTTAGTTTTAGGGACAAAGGGTGAAAGAGACCCAATCAAAGTTATTATCATTTTAAATGGAATGGACAGCTTGATATTAACTCATTAATCAAATCCTAGAACACCAGAGAACCAACTGAAATGGGAAAGAGCTTTTTATAAAGCAAATGAAAAAAGATAGCTAACTAGGGAACTCTTACTTTCAAAGTGTGAAGCAGGCTGAAGGAAATACGTGTGTCTCTGTGCACGCCTGGGTGTAATTTCCATAAAGTTTGAGACAAAGCGAGATTTAATTTATTGAAGATGTGCCTATTATTGTGTCCATAGCAATAGTGAATATGAGGGTAATGATTATTTGTAATCTGAGAGAAGTATTCATTCACAGATAGCAATTTAAAGTAAGCAGCTAAGAGAACAGAGCTGTGTTGTCTTTCTTACTTTCCACATTTAAAAAAAGTTAGAAAATTAGAAAAAAATTAGAAAGCAAATATAGAATCACTGCCATGAAGACAAAGTCAGGCCGTCCATAGAGACCATGGCGCACAACACCCAACACAGACAGCACCCCTCCACGTGCCCACTGTGACCCAGCAGCTCCCGGTGGTTCAGAAGCATGACACAGAGAGCAGCGTCCTTGGGCCTCCCCTGGGGAGCTTCTAGAGTCTCTCAGCCTCCAGGACAGAAGCTCTGGCTCTCATTCCTGTAAAAACGAAAACAAGGACATGAGCCTCAGTGACAATTTCAGTGGGAAACAGAAAAAGAACATACAGATACTGTGCGCATGTATGGAAATATCACAGTGACACCTACTAGCACATACAATTAATACGTGTTAATAAAAACATTTTAAAACATAGGTGGAATATTGTTTGTAACTCATAAAATGCTAAACATTGCCAGGATATTATTAGGCCTAAGAATTCCATTGTTTCCCTTTCAAGAGATTTAGCTGCCTGTATGTGTTTTGCGGCTGTGTTCACAGATCTGTCCCCAGCACTTCGAACAGAGACTGGCACATAGCCCTGCTCTATAATATGATTGAATGAATAATTGAATGTTACATTTCTATAATCTTGAGCTTCATTTTGTTTGGCTTTTTACCCCAGGAAGTAGGTACAGGTGAGAAATCTAAAGCTGTACTGTGTTAGTTCTGCTTCTGTGTAGCAAAATCACCTGAATCCTAGCACCTTCCCGCAGCACACATTTATAGCCCTGTCCATGAAGAACCAGCACCACGGGCTGGCTCTTTGGCTCTGGGTCTCCCAGGGCAAAACCAAGGCGTCATGTAGACTTCACCCCTCTCTGGAGGACCCCTAGGGAAGGATCTACTGAGAGTCCCCGCAGGTTGTTGACAGATTTCAGTCCCTTCCCACGTGGGATGAAAGTCCCTTGTCCTTCCTGGCTGTCAGTTCCCACAGGCTGCGTGCGTTGCATATCACAGGACCTCTCAAAGAGCAGGGCATAGCAGGAGCAAGAGAATCCCTCCCGGTGAACACCTGCCTAGTCTGAGGCTCGCCATTCTCCCACTTGTCAGCCAGAGAAAAGCCCTCCACTTTTCTCTAAGTGTACAATCACGGCAGCGATCATTCACCCTGTGCAGAGTTCTACCCACAGCTAAAGTGACAAAGGTCATTGAGGAGCATTCATAGAATTCTATCTGCATACAAACCATATTGTATCAAAAAGAAAGAATCATAATATACTGTGATTTATTTTCCAAGGCTGAAGATCAAACCCAGAGCCTTATACATGCAAGACAAATGCTCTACCACTGAGCCACCCCTCCAGCCTGGTGAATAATTTAAAGATGATAATAGAACATATGCCCAAGGTGATCTTTATTTTTTTTAATTTATATGTGCTATTGTTTATATGTAAAATGTCCTCCCAAAGCTTCATATGCTAATAGGCGGGGCTTTGGAAAGGTGATTAGATTATGGAGGTTTCTGGCTGATTTGCTAGATTTCTGTTTAGAAAAGGTCACAGAGGGGTGTGGCCTGGATCAATATCTTTCCTGCTCCTCCTTTGATCTCTCTATGCTTCCTGCCTGCCGTGCCATGGACTGTTTCTCCTCTGTGATGCACCTTTGCCATGCCACCATGCCTTGGAGATAACTGACTATGGACTGAAACTCCTACAGACTTCATGCTGAAATAAATCTCTCCCTTTAAATTGTGAGTTCTAGGCATTGTTTCTCAGTGACAAGAAAGTAATGAGTTTATCTATACAAGACGAGAGTCTGATAAACTACATAGATAACTAGTTTGGAGCGGCTATCTCTGGAGAGTATGTCTAAGTCTGTTGCAACAAGTATACAACTACTTATAATTTTTAAGTAATAAAGAAAAGAAAAATAAATTGACTCACTTTACATTTTTCATCTTTTTATGATGCAAATTCTAAACATATCATTCTTTTCCATTTTAACCAAGATCACATATACTGCAGTAGGGTCAAGTAAAATAATCCCTTCTCCCTCCAGACCTCTTCTTTAATAGTACGCAGATATCTCCTTCTATGTCACCTTGAGGCCCCACGTGGTGCTCCCCTCGATTCTTCCCTCAAGTTTAGAAGGCACACGAGCTCATCAGCTCTGCAGACCTCCGTCTGCACCATTTTTCTTTCAAATAAGATAGATCTCATCTACTTTTCTCCACCCAAAAAGGAAAATAAAATCTTAGCAAATTCTCCTGTTTAAGAAAAAAACCACTGTGCTGCCCTTGGCCTGGCTGTACAAACCATTCCTGCAACAGCAGATTAGGTTAGCTGCACCTCGTCCAGTAAATGTGCTAGAAACCTAATCAGTAGGAGTGCTGGTGTTTTCAGCTAAAATTCATGCGGCCAGGAGTCTTTGACAAGCAGTATCTCCATCCTTACCTTGAACAAAGGATGGAATCCTAAAAGACAGCAAAGGGAGTGTATTCTGCAGTTGTCCCTTAAATTGTATTACCTGCTGATAGTTTTCTCCATGGCAAGAGCAATCTTTCTCATACAAAGGATTGCAGGCCAAGAAAATGGGCCCTAATTAAATCAGTTATATTGCATTACATCATGTGAATGATGCATGTCTGGGGCAACCTTTCCATAGAAAAATCAAATGAAACGTATTTATGATTCGAGCATACATAAACATGGGCTACCTAAAGTTGCCTGCTTCTTGTCCACAATACCTCTGAGCTCTGAATATAAAGGAATCTTGACAGAGTGTGGGTGCCACGGGACTTTAAACATATAGAAGCTTCGTTTTGATTTCTACACAGCAAATCTTGCAAGCCAGCACGAGTCCAGCGCCAGCCCCTTTGCACTCAGTACTAATCTTCATGGAATGATCTTTCTGTTGTGCCTCAGTACCCTCTATCTTGTCTACCACACAAAGCCTGACATCTTCACACTTTCAAAGTACATAGCACTATACTGTACAAATCAGAATTCATCACAGCAAAGAAGAGCTGATAACCTTCAGCAACTTTCCTCAGCTGCCTGTTAATTAAGATGAAGTTAAGACGAATTCTTCGTGTGTTAGTAGTGTGCATTTTTTTTTAAACTGTGGTACAGTTCTCTTAATTTATAATGTATCTTGAAACCATCTAATTTTTTCAAAGTACTCAATAACATTGTACATGATATGGAAATAACTTGAGAAGCCAAAAGCACTACATAAGCTCTAAAAATTATTCACATTCCAGTGTTTAACTTCTGAAATGTTGGGTGCTAAATGAAGTTGACTTTTCTGATTTTTAGGTGACTGAAAGATGGGCTCTAATGTTCATTCTACCCACTGCTGCTGGCTTGAATAAAATCACAAACATCTTCTCCAGGACCACACCGAGGGACAGGGCCCACTTAATTATAGAACTTTGCTTTATGCCATGCTTCTAACAAAAATGAAACACAGCACAGCTAAAAGACAGAGCCACAGCAAAAGAACACAACAAACAGAAAGGATTCATATGTTTTGAGGCCTCAACGTTCCATTTCTTATATCACATAAATCTTTTAATGATAGCTAGCATGTTTCTTAGACAGCATAAAATGTGGATAATAAAAACCACTGAACTGGTTAAGATAATACTATCTGCTTTAACTGTTACCTCTGAGGTCTTAGTGGATTATCACAAAAGACTTTATTTCTCGGTTAAAATCCAGAGAGCCGTGGACTCTTCTCAGTTAAAATCCAGAGAGCCATGGACCACAGGAAATTCACACAGTCATTCAGCGGCCCCGGCTGATGAAGGCTTTATTATCTTTATAACTTTGCTCTCTGCCAAAGTTACCCTGAAGGGCAGCATGCAGCCAGGAGCTGGAGCGAGGGCACTGCATCATGGGAGATTGGCGGGTCAGATCCGGGAAAGACAGGCACCAGCTCCCTCCACTAAGTCTTGGCTTCAACTCAATACTGCAGACACATCCAAATGCAAAGGAGGCTGGAAAAGATGGTCTAGCTGTGTGCCAAAGCGGGAAGGAAACTGCCTTGGTGAATTGTAAGCCAGTTTCACCCAAACAATAAATGTACTCTTAATCTTCATACAGAAGGAGGGAAGGAAGGAAGGAGAAAGGAAAGAAAGAAAGAATTAAATTAGGGAAGTAGGGAAGGAAGGAGGGAAGGAAGGAAGGAGGGAGGGAAGGAAGGAAGGAAGAGAGAAAAGAACTGGCAATAGTTCTGTATATCATACGGAAGGAAGGAAGGAAGGAAGGAAGGAAGGAAGGAAGGAAGGAAGGAAGGAAGGAAGGAAAGAACTGGCAAGAGAAAAGAAATACCAGTGATGACAACAAGAAGAAATGTTCTCTTCTAGCAGGGCAATGTAATCTGACTTTCCCCAAACCTCCATTCGTCCAGCTCTTCCAGCCCCGTGTCACACTCTTCTACTGAATGTTACATCCCCTCTCAAGCCATTCCGTAAAACAAGAGTCCTGAAGGGTGGAGATAAAGGGGAAAGCAGAAAGTTTGCCAATTTAGTGTTCAGAAGTTTGTGGGCCTACTTGATCTGTTAATCTACAGTCCATGCTTCTGGAGAGGAGAGGAAGGGGGAGTTCACAATCCACAAAGCAATTTGTGTTGTTTCTGCAACACTGCAAAAGTGCACCTCATGAATATGCTAATGAAATTGCAATGAGAGTTTTGGCACTATTTCATCACCTCAGCTAGATTAGAGAGTGATAACACTATGGGTTTACATGGCTTCAGAAACTGCTGTGGTAGTAGGAAAAAATTAGGTCTGTGATATTTATAATTCAACAAAAATTACAACCGGCTACAATAAAATAATGATAATTATTTCACATGTAAGTAGTAATTTGCAACACATGCACATACAATATTAAGGTCTTTTCCTCTTCCCATATTTCTGTTTTCTGGTGTTAGATGTGTGAATGAGCTCACATCACTGTGCCTACTTCCAAAAACAGAAAAAAGTTGAAAAACGGAAATGGAAATAAGGAGGGAAGTATTTTTTTATTGGTAAGGCAAAAGGCTCCTTTAGAGGTGTTTGGCACTTTTATATCATTAAGGTATATATGGCAGCTCTGAGAGCAGAAGGACCCAGAAAAGTCGGTTCCTACCTGTGTCCAGTCACTACTGTGCTTGTCAAGTTATGTCTCAGTGCCTTAGGCTTGTCCTGCAGATCCAAGCCAGGTTAAGAACTCAAGAACGCAGAGGGCAAAAGAGTAACTGAGATGTCTTCATGGACTTGTTAAATAGGGCCACGCCACAACGTGGAGACTGAGTGTCCTCTCAAACAGGTTGCATGGGACATAACTGCAGGCTTCCACTGGGCTGATCCCCTTGCTACATCAGAAACCATATTCTACCTCCACCTTTCAAGTGGACACTGTCCCTAGGAATTACAAGAGGTCGAGGAGCCCATGAGGAATGAAAATCCACTTTCATTAACAGGGAGAGGAGGAGGGGCTGAAGGAAGAGTAGGGGAATGGGGGAAAAAAGAACCAAGTTATATCATGTCCTGGTACAAATTCTCTGTGATAAATATGATCATTATGTATATTTAAATTGTACCAATAAAAACTGATTGGAAAAAGAAGATGCTAAAGTCCTTTTAACATTGTTTAACCAAGACAGAAGAAATACCTCTCCAGCTTGCTGAGGAATAACCTTATGTTTGTCAGGAGATATAGCTGGTAAATACTTTGATATACGTTAGCTCAAGTAATACCATCCATTCATCAAGATGAAGCTAGGTGCCCACTTACTTTCGACATTAAATATCCAAAGTGACAAAATTATAAAATTATGTACTTGTAACTTCCATCCCTCTGATGTGTCCTGTTCGTAAGTTTCAACAACCAAAAATATTTTGGCCAAGTGAGACTTCCAGAATCACTGATCCAAACCTTTCTTTTGAGGATGATTAGTTACTGTTAATTATGAAGATTTTACTTATAAAGAAAATTATTGGTAACTAAGTAAAGGGAAGGATTCATTCTAAGCTGATATAAGTAACACTTTACATGTTTTGACATACTTATATTTGTAAATGCATGTGTGTTTGTGTCTGCAGACAGAGACAGAAAGAATAATAGGAGAGAAAAGAAATCACCAGTGTAGAGCTAGCTTTGAGCTGCTATGCACTGTGATGTCTGTACTTACTTTGATTACAAATACATACCAAGTGGCCTCAGGAAATACAATGTCATAAATAAGTTCTAGGTTGCAATTTAGGAAACTTTAGAGATGGGCTCTAGCTCAAAATCTTTGCTGAAATTTGGTAAAGTATGACATAATGTCATCAAAAGATCCTTCCAGCACTAAAATTCTGGAAGTCATCCTTTGCTTTCCTGTGAGACCTGGTCTCTATATCCAAAATCACATCACATTTCTTTGGATCCCATTTTGCATAGCTGTAAAACTATGATACACCTGCTCAGCTTATTTCTCCAGGGTCATCTAGGAGGATAAGTACTGTGCCACTCTGAAATACAGTAAAACCTTGGTTTGTGAGCATAGTTTGTTCAGAAACATGCTTGTAATGCAAAGTACTTGCATAGCAATGAGTTTCCGTGTAAGAAACAATGGAAACTCAAGACGATTCATTCCACAACACAAAAATATTCATATAAAATGATTATAGTACTGTAAAGTAATAGAGAAAATACAAAACATAAAAAATTAATGAATTAACCTTATCTTTGAAACCCTTCATGGTTAGGGTGAGGGAGCTAAGAGAGGAGGGTTAGTATATAGGACAACTTTCACTGTCAATAACAGAATCATTGCTATGTATTGGTTCAAAGAAATCTTTTCCTTTTGATGCAACTGTAACAAGGAACCTGTCCAGGACACTTGCTTTTCCTTCCTTTTGAGGATTTTGTGGAGATGTGACATTGTATTGTCATTAAACAGATTTGTTTCTCGCACTACAAAAGCCTTATTTGTGTGGTGGTTTTCTACACTGTTTTCTACACTGTTTTCCCACATTTCACAAATCATCTCTTCCTAATCTCATTTGAAGTGTAGGTTTCCTTCACCTTTTTCCCTTCCTCCTCTGCAGACGCGATCTCCTCCATAACCCCTTGCCACCGGGAGAAGATCACCCACAATCCCGGAGAGGGCAGAGGAGGAGGGGAGAGGAGAAGAGGAAGGAAGGAAAGAGATGAGACAGAGGCAGAAGAACCATTGGTTCTCTTGTGATCATGTGATGTCCAGTGCCATGTCCCGCTCGTAGCGCAAGACATCGCTCATTTATCCAATTAAAATTCCTTAGAAACGTCTGCTGGACCCATGGAATACTCACAGAACAAGTTACAGTCCAAGGTTTTACTGTATTTGGGCTGGTGTAATAGAGAGAGAAAAGAGCAGCATGAAATAGGACTGAAATATATAGATTCATTTTTCTTTGTTTCCTTTGACCCACTTGATCGGATCAAAGCCTTCAGTGGTAGCAAAACATAAAGGCTGAAAGTTAAAACTACTGACAATAAAAGACTGATCTGGAGAGGAAAACCAGTGCAGTAAACTAGAAGTATATAAAAGAGTAAAATGTTTTAAATGTGCATAAAACATTTTATTCAAATATCAAGAACTTTTAGTTCTAGCCAGGTCATAAAAGAAGTGGCAGATTTTTATTCTATTGAAGTAGCATATTCTGAAAAGCAGAGCACGTAAAGGTACTTAATTAAAATAACCACCTAGACTGTTTATAGGTACTGTGCTGTGGTTCTTACAGTGAAACCATTGAGCGTCTAATGAAAGCTATGGATGCTTCCTCTAGAAAAATATACACGCATGCAATTTTGCACATAAATTCAGGACCCCACTGAGCCATGGACCACAGGTTAATAACTCCTGATTTACAGTGTTACCACCCTGTTTATAAAGTACCAGGGCTCTTGGATCAGAAGAGTCTGAATTTGTAGGGTCATTTACATAAATTTGCATACTCTATTCAATCTGCTATACCTCTATGCTTATAATATAAATTATTTGGTCCAACCTACTACAATAGTATTCAAATTCAATATCTGTGACATGATATATATATAAAATCCTGCAGATTTTTAAGCCAATCAATTTAATCACATCTCCCAACCCAGGAGTAGCTAGGAATGCCCAGCTAAAGTGAAGATTGTCACCCGTTGGGCTTTGATAGTGTGAAACTGACACACTTTGGTTTGGCCTCATCATAAAAAATGCCACCAACCCTTCCTGATGGCTCTTGTACCCCTTGCAGCCCTAGACTGTGATACCACTGCCCTTGGTAGTTTATTTACTAACCATCAAAGCTATTCTTTCATTACCTTCAGAATGGAATGGTTATTTTATGAAGGCTCATTAAATTTAATGAGATACAGCCATGTTTATTGCCATCCTATAAAAGAAGTGGTAGGGGGAGACCCATCTTCACACTGACTCTTGCTTCCACGAAGCACCAAAAATAAAATGTCAGCCCGGTTCCTATATTCCGAAAAAGGCACTTCAGAACTCAGGTGCTGGAGTTGCTTAGGATCACCATTACCATCGTGTTAGCATTACTGCAGTATGGGATTGCTAACAGGAGGGGCTGTACTCACAGTAACAATCCCAGTGCTAGTAACAATAGCAGCCTATTGGTGTCCAAAAAGCATACACGTGGAATTACAGTAGACGCATTGCAAACTTCTTTAATTTACTTTTGCCCGAAGACATTGAGCCAGAAGACGGTCCTGTCCCAGGCCATCAGCAGCCTCATTGCAGTCTAGCAATGGTAAGGGAGGGTGAGGTGCCTTGCTGAACCCTCCTAAGAAAGGCACAGGAATAGGCCCAGCCCAAGTCTCAACAAAGAGCAAGAGCAAGAGGACCCAAGACAGGAGCCCAGAGCCAGGCTGGCAGCAGGTCCATCCCACACTAGTTCTGCAGCCACATCGCACAGTAGACCCTAACCCTAACCTTGTCTGCACCAGGGCCACACCAGGGTCACCCTTCTGCCAACAGCAACCAAAATCAGAGAAGCCGTGGGCCGGGAGCCAGGTAGGTAGGATCTGAACGCAGGGCCTGCATCTGCAGCCAGCCAGATTGGAGCTGAAATCTTTAGCCCTGATAGACTGGAGATAGAATTTTTGCAAAAGCAAAGGGGACTAAGACATGGAGGGAGGAGAGAGCAAGAGGAGGAGGGGATGAAAAGGAAGTTGGATGTGCTCTATACGTATACCAGCACCCCACATTGAGCGTGTAGGAGGCAATTTGAGCTACTCTCACTGAATACAGAACAATTTCTGAAACATTAGTGGTATTTTTATATACTGATATGTACAGAGTAGGTTATGCTACTTTTCTTTCTCTTTAACTGGCTCTAAGCAATGCAAAGAAGGCCAGGGAAGTACTGATGTGTAATCTTTGGGGCAAACCTGACAGTGCCCTGTTCCCTCCCATCACGCTCACAGTGCTTTGTATAAAGGGTCCGAGTACAGTAGGATGGCAGAGCCACTCAGCTCCAGGAGTGTCACTGGGTACAAGCCTCAAAGTAAGGGGCTATGAGTCCCCAGGGCACAAAAGTTTGTATACAGACACTGAAGCAACAGCCTCCTAAAACAATTCAAATGCTACCTTAATTAAACTCTACAGATTGACCCTTCTGCATGCCATTTTCCCTGCATTTTGCAGAGATGTCTTTCTCCCCACCTGGCTACCCAGCTCAAGTTACTCACGTAGTTCCCGCCATCCTCACTGTCACTCATCCTTGAGCCACCGCCTTCTTCACAGGATAATCAATTCTGGGAGAGGCCTAGGATCAGGGCCTTTGTCCACACATCCCCACTTGGATCAGGCTTAGGACCCTTTGGCTGCCCTGAACTTTGAATGTTTTGGTGTCTTTGCTCTCGCCGTGGGTTGCTTTGGAGATAGTAGATTAAAATTAACTTGCAGGGATTCCAATAACATCTGGATGGGATTACAAATATAACTTTCCAAGTTGTGAGGAAGATTAAGAAAAAAATTACAATACTTGGATTACAATATTCATTATCTGGGTTACAATAGAATGTAATCACCATGTCACACAATCGTGAACTAATACAAATTTAAAAAAGGATCATCAGCTCTCAGCAGTGACTGAGAGGTCAAAATTTCTTATGGCAGAATTTAGGCTTTATCATATTTAATAGAAGAGCATTAAACTCTATGTTGGAATCCATGATAATTCCAGAATATGGGTGATGGTTATATATTCATTGCCTTAGTTTGTGATTGAAAAGAGAAAAACTTTTTATGCTAGGCCTTGACATTTTTTCACTCCTCTGCTGACCTCGCCTGCCATGTCTGAAATGCCCTTTGTAGCTCCATATAAAGAGGTACCCGGCTTCACCAGCACTGAAAGAAGGACAAAGCTGTTCAGAAGACAGAATAGGGAACTGCCAGTGGCCTCTGAATCTGGATTCGTTCCCCTGAAAAACCTTCCACAGGGTTTAATAAAGCACCTTGAAAGTAGAAACATGCTAAGAAGATTGTCCCTGAAGCCCATGGTCTGCCAGTGTCCCAGAAAGTTGCATTTCAAAGGTCAGCTAGAAAAACAATCTGGGTGAAAGACTACAGCAGAATATATATTTTTCCCTTCAAAAAATTCAGTCCCACTTACACAGGCTAACCACCAGCTGAACAAAACAGAAGTCTGGAAAGCAAATCCTCCCGGTTGCCAGGAGAAATAACTCTAAAACAGCATGTTTACCTGAAAAATTTCTGACAATTCCAACATTACATGAAGAATTGCCCAACGGGATTTTGTCTTACAGATGTGAGCTGATACAGTGTCATTAACAGACTCTCTGTCAGTTTTCTAGGAATGACATTTCTGTCAAGGAACAACGGTGTCCCTTAGTAATCTGTCCCTTTGAGAGGGCAAGTTGTGCTGTCTGAGAGCCATTTGGAATTGTCCTTCTCCTAGGGACTAACAGACAACCCGCAGCCTGCTCTTCTCTCTCTGGCTCTTTCTCTGAGTCACCAAAAAGAGCGCCTTAATTTAGCTGCAACGATTATACTGGCAACTTGCACTCCGTTTTGTGGGGCAGTTTTAATTAGATGCTGATTCATCCTCATGCTCCATACTTTCCTATTGAAGTCTCATGTGAGGCAAGCACAAAAGTTCGTTCTTCTTGGGATCAAAGTGGCTGTGTACATGTTACAGGCCCTCTGCTTCTAACACATTAAATGGTCTGAAAGGCAACAACTCCAAATTGTGAGGAAAAGGAGTTTGTGTGTTTCCAATGATGTGCAATGCGCTTCCCAGAGGCAGATCAATGCCTCTGCTCATCTTCAGCCCCGCAAGGAGCCTCAACAGCCTCACCTGTAGAATGGGAACACAACACCACCTTGCCAGAATCATTGAGACATATCATCAAAATGGTACACAACACACGTCACAGTGCCTGACACCGAGTAAGCTTCCAGTGAATGACAATATCACTAACACTAGTAAAGAAAACTGAAAAATTACATTCACAAGGAGCTATTGTTACCATTCTAAAAAATGAGCTAGAACCTTTAAGGAAACTTCGAAGGGCAAGGTAAGCTTGTCTATGCTTATGTAGATAAAGTTGAGCAAAAGTCTATTCTTGTTTTAATGTAGTGATCTAATTAACCTTTTGCCCGCATTAAAATGGCCTTGGATTGGGCCTGTGACCTCAAACGCTTAATGTTGTTGACTTTGAACAGGCTTTTTCGGATGGTCAGAAACAGCATCTGGTGAAATGGGCAAAAGGTCAAATTCATTTACTCTGTAATAAATAGCAAATACATCTTGCATTAGATGCTTACAATAGGAAGAAATGCACAAAATTCACTTGTCAAAGCAAGAAGGTAAGATATTACATAAGGAATTTAGGATAAATCAGAAAAATCCCAGAAAGGCTCTCACATTGATTTTTCATCGCACACCACTTATTTTATACTAGGAAAAGATTAAACTATTCATTTTTATAAACTAAAGAAATACATTCCCAACGAACATCAAAATGAAGTAAAGATGAATCTAATTAAAGAACACTGATTTATCATCATAAACATTCCTGTCCTGGGCAGAGAAATCACTGAGCGATAGTGAAATGGAAAAGATAAATGTAGCTTGTGAGAACTGTCACAACTGAGGAACTGTATGATTTCTAAAACTCTCTCTTGTTTTACAAGCATTTCCGCTTCAAAAACCAAAACTCTAGTGACATCACTCAGGTTATTCACAAACTTCAGGGTGAATGATTCGGCCTATTTTATCAACAGAAACATATCTGGAATATGAGTTGCAAAACAAAACCCAATCATAAATTATATTACATTGTTTTCACCATAACCAAAAAGCAAAACACACCGACTTTCTGTGTCTCTTATTAACATCTTTGAATTTCTTCAGACTATCCGCTCAGAGTGTAGCAGACTTTTTTCTGTTCATATAGTGCTAAGCTGAGTTGCAGTGGTATAAGATCCTAACTGCTTCTGATAGGAAAGAAGCAGCCATATCTTTGAATTTATATGCTCCATTCATCAGCTTACACGTCCATTTCTGTTGCATGGGGACAGTAAAAGGAGGGCACGAAAGTGTCTAAATACACTGTTAAAATGTGTGCAGTCCAGAGTGTTTATTCAAAAGGAAATCGAGTTCACACGCCTGCCTGTCTAGCATTGTTAAGAAAGATTTATAAGGCGTCTCCTTACTGGGGATATACCCAGCATCTCCCTCTGCCCTGTAATAACTGTTAACCTAGTTAGTCAGTACTTGGCTTCCGCGCACAGCTACCCACACTGCGCAGGGCGCCTGAGTACCACTGGTGCCCTTGGAAGGCTATGGCTCCCCTTAGAGTCCTCCGGGGCCAGGCCGACCTCCAGCAAGCTCACCCGGCTCTCTGTCACCGGTTACAGGTTACAAGCTGACCATTCCAGGCACAACACCACTCATTCCGTGCCGCCTCCCCACTCCCGCTCCCCGCCTGCTGTTACAGAACCTGAACTGCTCTTCTCTTCCTGAAAAAAGGAAAGAAATGACATGAAATGATGAAATGAAATTCCAGCCATAAATGCCAATTATTTGTAAAGCATTATCATTTGTAATGTCCTAATTATTTTACATAATCAATAACATCAAGGCTTTTTTCCTGTGGACTTTGTGTTTATTTACATTTTATTCTCACACATCAGTTTCCATCAAGAGCAAAACCGATTTTCTAGTCCTGCATCTGGTCTCAAGGCAACCTTAATTCACCATAAATCTATTTGTGCTAGCTACACAGTTGGGCCCACTTGGTTATGTCGCCATAATCCTGGGGCCAAGCATGTCCTGTTCTTAAATACAACTTGGAATGCCCCACCCGGTGAGGCCACAGTGCCTGGAGTTTTATTCCATTGTTACTTTTGCAGAGGTCTCTGTTTATGATGTGATGCATTTGGGCCACGCACATTAGCTGCATTATTCATTGGGTACATTTGTCAGAACATGCATGTGTATAAAGAACTAATGATCCATATTAAATTAATGGCGCTATAAAAAAGAAAAATACTCCATACAAGCAGCTATGTCAGAAACTACAGACTTTGATAAACCACAGAAAGGACCTAATCAGAGCAAGCATTGCACTGCTCTGTCCCCAAAATTACATTTCTAGAAATGTAGACAATGTTGGTTTTATTAAAACAAATTAATTCAGTCATTAAGGAATCATAAGGCAAGTGTCTCATAAGTCAGGACCTCCAGTGTAACAAATTGATTAAATGACTGTGTAATAGTCTCTTTAAACAAATCTAGTGTAACAAGTTAATAGATCTGCTCAATTACCATGCCGGGGTGATGAGGGTGTGGGCAACTCTCATTGAATCTGGAAGATTGTTCTTAGGAGTTTTTCCACCTGCCCCTCTATGTCTCTGTGTAGGTTCTGTTGTATTTTCAATTTCGCGTTTATTTTTAGAGTCTAAGTATTGATTGTTATAATGATAAAAAAAATAAAAAACTGTATTTGATGCTGGGGACTTCCGCAGGGCCTGCCCCACCTTCCCTCTCCCCTCCCACTGGCCTTTCCTCCGCCCCTCCCCCTCCCCGCCCCTCCCCCTCCCCCTCTCCGTTCCTCCCTCTCCCCCACCCCGCCTACCCCTGGCCTCTCCCCCAGCCCTCTCCCTTCCTCCCTCCCTTCCCCGCCCACCTGGAGCCTAGGCGTGGACTGGAAGCACGCAGCTGCCAGGCCTGGCCCCTATCCGGTCCCCCCCTTCGCCCCCCCGCC
>PVJX010001405.1:0-99844 GCA_004027295.1 Dolichotis patagonum | reverse complement strand
CCCCCCCCCCCCCCCCCCCCCCCCCCCCCCCCCCCCCCCCCCCCCCCCCCCCCCCCCCCCCCCCCCCCCCCGCCTACCCCTGGCCTCCCCCCCAGCCCTCTCCCTTCCTCCCTCCCTTCCCCGCCCACCTGGAGCCTAGGCGTGGACTGGAAGCACGCAGCTGCCAGGCCTGGCCCCTATCCGGTCCCCCCCTTCGCCCCCCCGCCGTATAAACTAAAGCTAACTTTGCCTTTGCAAAAAGTGGAGCCGCTAACTCCAGCCAGGGGAGACCTGAGCGCCCGGCGGCTCGGAGTGAGCAGCTAGGGAGAGGCGCATGTTCTCTGTTTTGGTGCGAAAAGCTGTCCTGAGTTTCAACTCCGGCTGAATCCCGCCGGAAGGTTTGCCCTGGCGTCTGTGCGGGGCAGGAAAATCTGCCCTCCAGTCCGGCCTTCCTGCGCCTTGTCCACTTCTCGATCCCACCCCCACGCCCAAGGAAGGCCAGGAGGGCAGGGCCGAAAGCGCGCAGGCGGGTCGGGGCTCCGGCCCAGGTGACCAGAGAGGACCGGGAGGGAGAGTGGAAGGGAGAGGTGAGCCAAGCCCACCCTAAAACCCTCCCACTGCTTCGCTTTAGGACGAGCAGAACCCTCTTTGGTGAGAGCCAATACCCCTTCGGTGGGAAGCGACTACCCGGGACCGGGCACCGTCCTCGCGTCCGGTGAGGCTCTGAGTCTCGGGGTGCGAACGCCCTGACACCCTCTCGCCAAAGGCCCTGGAGAAAAAAATCTATTACCCCACTGCTATTTTGTTAAGTGTCTGCTCCTGCGATGTGACCCTGCCACTTTATCTGTTGGTTTTATTTTCTGAGTGCATGTTGCCCATATGCTACTCTAATAGTTGCTATAATTCTTGAGCAATGGGGCTCGTATTTTACGGGGCTGAATTAAAAAGAATGCACTTTAATAAAAACCTGAGCAATACACTAATGGCCTGACATTGATGTATTTGCATAGAGATGAATTATACGGGCTGCCTGACACGACTTTTAATAAATGATTGAGGAGGTTATTATAGGGATGCACTTTGGTGTGTGTTAACAGGTTATTTTAGTGCATCCCTAGCCGAAGCCGGGAGCAATACCGCCGCGCGCACAATCGCAGGGCGCTTTTTTTTTTTTTTCTGTCTTATATCTGTGACATTTATTGGGACCGCTCCCTGCCCGCATAACGATCGCAAACTACATTTTATGAACCATCAGTAACGTTAAGGGTGAGCAGAATCGGGAATTGAAAGGGAAGATGAGCCCCTTCCTACACCCCGGCACGGGTGAGGCGCGTGGGGTCCTGGCTGGTCCGGACGCCACTAGCTCAGACACAGCGGTGGTGACCTGAGTGGCGCCTCCCCAGGCTGGAGGCCGCGGACCCCGTGCTCGACACCGCCCAGGAGGCCTTGCGGACCCCTCCCAGAGCCTCCCCTTTTGTCCCGCGTTCGCTTATTGTCACCGAGCGCTGTGCCCAGAGGTGAGCAGGAAGAACGCCACGACGCGCCGGCCCTCGCGCCCCGTCTCTGGGGCTGTCGCGCCCTCGAGCGCGGCCACCGAGGCGGGGAGCGAGCGCGGCCCGGAGGGGCGGGGACGCGGCCGCGGGGCGGGGCCCGGCCGTCCAGGGCTCCCGCGCCGCCCGCTCCAGCCCGCGCCCGCAGAGCTCCCGGTCCCCGCGGGGCGGTGCGGCTGGGCCCGGGCGCGGTCGCCTCCCGGTTCCCACGGTTCCCACGGTTTCCACGCTAGGGAGACGAGCTGAGCTGGGCAGGGGCCGGATGGGGCGGGCAGGGCGGAGGAAGGAGAACCCAGAGGGACCCGCGACCCCGCCCTGCCCGGGTCCCCGCCTGCTTCTCCACGAAGCCACGCTGCCCAGTGCCTCCCGGTGGCTCAGGGGACAGCGACACCCAGCGTGGGGAGCCGGGGCGGGGCTGCTCGAGCTCGGGACGGGGGACAGCCGGGCCCGCAGGTCACCCCCGGAGGGCGAGGTGGCGCGGGGCCCGGTGCGGGGAGGCGCCGCAGACCCCGCCCTCGGCAGAACCGGCGCCCGCCCCGCTGCCCGGCCCGGGGACCTGCAGAGCCGGGGCCCTGTGAACCGTGACCGCGCGGTGGCTCAGGGCGACAGAGAGGGAGGAGGATCCCGGGCCTGCGCTGCGCCTCGCGGGGGGCAGGACGTGGGGCGTCGGCGGTCCGGGCGCGCGGGCCTGGAACCGTGGGCGCCCCGGGCAGCGTCACTGCTCCGGACGCAGCGGGTCCCCACCGACGCCGCGGTGCACCCTGAGGGAGAGGGAGGGCCTGTCTGAACCCGGGGGGGGGGGCGTCCTGCGCAGAGCCCTGCGGGGCAGCCGGGAACCGGGCGCACAGCGGCCCACCCAGCGCTTCAGTGCGGGTTTCCCCAGGGAAGCAGACGCCTCCCCTGCCCTGCGGCGCCCCTGCTTTTAAAGAGAGCTTTGTGTGTGCCCCAGGCGGCGAGACGGGCGCCCCGAAATGGCCTACCTGAAAAGCAGCGCGTGCCCTGTGCTGCGGGACGTCGGGTTCCAGCTGTCTCACCGTGCGCAGCACCCCCCGCACCCCCACATTCCGCGCTCAGGACTCAAGGCCAGCACAGGGGATTCCTAGGGCAGCAACGCGGGGCGTTTGCGCCCTCAGTAGTGGGGTGGCTGTTGCTGTCACAGCGTCACAGGCACAAAACTGAGTAGAGGGGATGGAAAGAGCCCGTTGCAAGTGGGAGAACACTTCCCCCTTGGGGCACAGGGACTCCTAAACACCTGCTCCTTGCGGGCCAGAGGGAAGGCTGGGGGACAAGGCAGAGCTGTTCCGTTCCAGCCTTGGCGGACAGGTAAAGGCGAGGTGGGCTTCACCCCGCCAGAGCCAGGCCCGCCGGCAGCAGTTCCGCGAAGGCCTCTAGGCCATGCCTGCAAGCAACCGCCGCCACCAAGGGTCCCTGCAGACAGGTCCCCATCCTGCTTCCCGGGTCTTCAAGCCCAGAGAGAAGAGTAGACACCCTGGCAAACACTGGGTTGTTAGTTGTATTAATTTACATTATCCCTAATTTTTGTTCCCCCAAAATACTGCCAGGAATCTCACAGATCTTCCCAGGGGTCAGTGGAAGAGACATGGGTCACTATGGTAGTTGGTGATGTGACATATATATCAGTGTTTTAAACTGCCATAAGTCTTCCTGCTCTGATTTGTTGCTTTGTGCCTAATGACCATTACCACCTGTGTGTTTCCCAGAGTGCCATGCACTATACAATGATTTTGCTGGTTTTATTTTTATTTATTTATTTTTGTGCCTGGGATCAAATTCACCACCTCACACATGCCAGGCAGGCACTGTGCCGCTGAGCTACATCCCCAGCTCCTGAAATTGTATTTTAAAGTAACCGTGTGAGAGCTGATAAAGGAATGCATTAAAATACCCTTAGTGGAGCTTCCATTTCACCCAGGGAATATCTTGGCCTGAAGTCGCTCACTGGTTCCTCAGGCTGTTTGCTACAAGCTTACTTTTACAGCAGTCTGTGTGTTTTATACACAGTGAGATGTGCAGGAGATGCCCCCAGGGCCTGGCGGCCTGTCTCCCCTTCCAGGCAGGAAGAAGGCTGCGGCAGCACAGTTCTGCAGGGTGTGCTCTAGCCCATGGGTCCACTTTCCTGCAGGTGCGAGGCTAGACTCAGTCCACACTGTCGCCTACCCCTCCTCTCCTGTCTGGCTGGGGCCCAGTCTTCCCCTGGATAAAATAACACAGCGCTGTACAGGTAGAGAAAAGAAACCTTCGACCCAAAAAACTGTCATGGTTCTTCCAGGGCCAGCATGGGCCCTGCGGACAGTCACCCTAATAGTGCTGAAAGTGGACATTCAACATCTGTCTGCACTTTTTTTTTTTTTTTTTTTTGCTCATATTTGGGGTTGAACCAAGGTCCTTGCACTTACTGTGCCACTGAGCTACACGCCCGGCCCTTGTTAACCCTTATTTTTATTTTGAAACAGGGTATCCTTAAGTTGTCTGGGCTAGATTCTTAGTTGTGATCCTCTTGCCTCAGCCTCCCAAGTAGCCAAAATTATAGGCCTGTAGAAATGCCCCTGCTTGTGACTGGTTTCTACTGGAGGCTAACGATGAAGCACCGGCTCTGTGCTTGTGTTTCTAGACTTTTTTCTTTGCAGTTGTGTCTTTCAGAATGCCCAGCCAGGCACAGGGGTTGCTTCTCACTCAAGAAGTATGGCCGCTTGACTTTGCAGTCTGCACCACACTGGTCTCCTGACTCCTCTCTGCTTCGGCTAAGATGGAAGGAGCTTGCCAAAGCAGAAAAATGAGTGAAGAGGAAAGGGCCCTGGGCCCTCCGACTTCAGCCAGCCAGCAGTGCCATGCTCACGGGGGGGGGGGGGGGGGCAGTTTCTACAGGAGCTGGGCTCCTCACTCCCAGGGGTCTGTGTTCTTCTAGGAGCTGGCTGCCTCCCTCCCTTCATCTGGAGGGGCTCACATCACCTGCCACCCACTCCCCTCCTCAGTCTGCCTTCCGCCACTGGGACTCACAAAGAATCCCAGCCTCAGTTCCCAAAGGAGGAAAGGAAAATGGGGAGGCACATTCCCAATCATCCTAACTTAAAACTCTCGGGGTCCCTCTGCCTTTGTGTTTTTGAAGAAGTTTATCTGATGCCCCACCAGGCAGAGGGAAGTGGTAACTGTGTCTCTGTCCCTGTAGTAGGAAGAAAAACCCTTCTGGTCTAGGGAGCCAAATCAGCTTTCTTCCATGGCTGGGATTTCTTCCTGGGTAACCAAAGTTATAACGCACGAAGCCAAAACGCTAGCACGGGAGGGAGCACCACGGAGACCACCATCACCGGCGTGCTGGCCGTGTGGCCGGCTGGCTGCTGTGCCACTTGGTCTTGCCGAAAGCCCTCTGCACTTAAATTTCAGAACCTTGTGAGGCAGTTCCCATTGTTAAGATACTCACAAAGGGGGAGAAATGGAAGCTTGCTGAAGCTAAAGGACTGCATAGGATCAAATTACCAGCAAGAAACAGAAACCACCACCCAGGACTCAGACCTTGTTGCTCTTTCCAAGTTAACTGGTGCTGTTTGTCACACCTCCTAGTGTCATTCTGTGATTTTTTTTAAAGAACTCTAATCATGAAAGATGCTTTCCTCAAATCTTTACCTCCCAAAGACCACTCCTTATCAGGAGAACAAAGATTAGCCTGTTAGAGACTTAGTTATCTAAGCTGTGTAACAAATTACTCCAAAAGTGAGTGGCTTGGAACTTTAAACATGGCCATCTCCTGCACTCACTGCCCTGGTGAACCCTGGAGGCTCGGCTAGGTGACCCTGTGCAGCTGGGTTTGCAGACTCTCCTGGTGTTGGCTGAGGGAGACAGGCAAGGACTTCCCCCAGGAGCCAGGACCCATGGGGAGGGGGAGCAGAGCCACCACTCTTTAAAGACAGCCCACCCCAAGCAGACAGATTGGGCCAGTCCATCTGTCTCCCTCTATTTTTTGCTTTTTTTGTGTGTTTGTTTTGGTTTTTGGTTTTTGAGACAGGCCCTACCAAGTTGCCCAAGCTGATCTCGAACTCACAACCCTCCTGCCTCAGCTTCCTGAGAAGTAGGGATTATAGGTGGGCACCAGTATCCCAGAATTTTTGGAAGTACTTTAAAACCAACTCCACTGGTTAGGCTTTAAGTTTCGCGAAAGCCTGTAGGAAAACTATCACCACTGCCCCTTCTGTATTTTTATTTTTCTTGCCTCCTTCTTGGTTGAGTCACCATCGTGGAATGGACAGTAGGACCAGAGTGAAAGCAATCTCATACCGTGCCTTTCTCCCCCTGCTCCCACCACAGCTGCAGATGAAGACTTTCCGGGCTTGCAGTGTGCTGAACACTGCTCCCAGACCACCACACAGATGACCTTGCTTCATTCTCCCAATAGTGCTAGGGAGTAGGTGCAGTTACTGGCCCATTTCGCAGATGAGAACAATGAGACACAGAGCACTTGAGTCCCTTAACCAAGACGAGAGAGCCTGTAAAAGACAGAGCTGTGATTCAGGCCAGAGTCCTGCTCTCAATTGTTATCTGATCCTCTGAATTTAACAAAAATAAAAAACTTCTCAGACCCTCTCATTCATTTTGAGAATGTATTTGGGGGAAATTTTTGACAGGTCTTACTGATCAAGTGGCTAGCACAGGGAGGGAAGAAAAATTGTGAAGGAGAAACAAAAATTTATGAAATTCTTTGCAAGAGCTGAGCAATAGCTCCAAATAGCTTCAAATGCAAAGCCAAAGCTGCACACAACGGTTAGAGACAGATCACAAACTATGGACCCAGGTGCAGGCCAGATCAGAGCCCCAGAAAACTCATGCGGTGCTTTGTTAGACCACCTGGTCAGTGCAAGTTAGTGGACTTTTAGCAACCTTGACTTTCTATGGTTCATACAAGTACATCTTGACCTAAGTAATGTTTTCATAATTTTTGTATTTCCCCCAAATAAAATTGTATATTACAGAGAAGAAAGGAAACATGCACTGGTGTCCTTCCTAAATTTGATTCATCTGCCAAATAACGCAGGTGATTATTCCTCAATATTTCTTTTGGCTATCCCAAGGTGGACAGATTGCAATAACATTATACAGATAGTAGAACTCCTTCATAAAAACAATGTGCATCTACTTAAATTGCATAATAAAAGCTCTTTCCCTACAAGGAGGAAGGGATCTGTCCTTGAATGTATCATTGTCCAAACTAGCCCTTATTATTCAAAGCATATGGAAAGAGAAGTCCTAGGTGAGGCCTCTGCTTTAGAATTCTGCTCAGGAACCAGCAGACATCAACCACCACAGAGCTATCATGCTCGACTTTTGTAAGTCTTCAAATGATAGAAATGCCTGCTCTGGGGCCTGAGAACAAATGACATAAACATAGACATCTCATCTGTGGTGCTTGATGTTGGCAAATGAGGCTGAGAGAGAGGGGGGAGAGAGAGGGAGACAGAGAGAGAGAGAGAGAGAGAGAGAAAGAGAGAGAGAGAGAGAGAGAGAGAGACTTGGGCTCAGCTGAACTTTCCTATCTGTGACAAACTCCAAACCAACCTTGGCAACACTGAAGGCAGAATTTCAGGATAACCTCTGAACTTTCCCATCAACATGCCACTCTACCTTCTGATGTCCTAAGGAGGGCTACACTATACAGGCCCAGCGTCTCCCTGAAGCTGGCAATCTAAATGGTGCAGAACAAAACACACACTTCCCCGGGATAGAAAGAAAAAGAGAGAGAAAAACAAAAGTGTGAAGAACTGACTTATTTTAAAAAGTCATATGGGGGGGAGGAAATGTGCACATATCTGCATGCACAGTCAGAGAGAGGAAATTTAGTGCCCACTAAGCTGCTCAAATTAGCCTAAAATAGAGTTTATAGATGGAATCTATTGCTTACTTCCCCTGTTACTACATAATCCTATTGTCTGTGATTAACAAAGGAGACACTGTTTCTCTAAGCTATTCGGTGCTAGGAGTTCCCAAGTGGAATTTCACCTCTAGAGTGCCTGCCAGTGTGTGTGTGTGTGTGTGTGTGTGTGTGTGTGTGTGTGTGTGTTGCTCCAATCAGCAGCTTAAAGGGCAGTGCACTGTGATGCTCCCCAAATCGGGGCTGGCTTGATACTGCATTGGTCTGCACGACGTCAGATTCCCAAAGCTTGCTCTGTGTCTCCTGGTGCAGCATTGCCAAGACAGCGGCTTCCAGGACGCCCTGTGTGCTCAGAAAGCCCGAGGGACCTCCACAGCGCGAGGGATCCACAGCCCCTCTGCTCACCGCCCTCAAGTGGGGAAAAGAAAACGTGGAGTAAAGCGGTCACAGCTTGGAAAGGTGCTGGGTGACCAGTTGTCTGGGAAGGGGGTGCAGAGTGCTCAGGTAGAGAATCCTGGGTGTGAGCCACGGGCACAGTTAGTCACCAAGTGGCAGAATGAGCTTGGACTTGGGGGAACAAGAGTTCCAGGGCCTTCCCTGCTCTGCACAGCCACTGATCGCAAGCCCGAGAGACGTCTCCTTTTTAGGGAAAGAAACACACAGAGAACAGAAGCATAAAAGCTACCATTCCTTTCAACACTCACACACAAAACCTTGTTTTCCCCCTTTTGTCTCCCAGCGTTGACACTGCTGCCTGTGAGCATTTCAAAAAGCAGTGGTCCATCAAGTCACATGTTGCAACTTGGCTGTTTTTAAAACGCGACCCCTTTGGCTGTGATGGGTGCTTGGCAGCCTTGAGCAGACGCTTAGGGTTGTTAACGTCGTAAAATGTTTAAACTAAAATGAGAAACGATTCTTACCCTCCATGCCCAGAGCCACAGAGTATGTCCCGGGCTTCCCCGCCATCCTACCTCTGAGGAAAAGCTTTCCTTGCTGTGCAGAAATGGAAGGAAGCCAAGCCAACCAAGATAAAGAGAACTGCGGAGATGTCACCCACCTACTTGTCCCCCACGCCTAGCTTTACTAATGACCAGCTGGAGCTCTGGAAGGAAGGAAATGAGCTGGAAACCCCAAGTTGCTGCTCCAGTCAGCCAGAAAAGGAGGAGCAGGGCCAGGAGCAGAGCCCTCCCACCCTGAGCACAGGCGCAGGTCTGCAGCCCGCCCCCCCCCGGGAGCCTTTGCCCACGGCAGGGTCCAGGTGCCCACTTCAGCCCACACTGGTTCTCAGACTTGGGGGAGATGAGCTCACCCTGAATGGATCCTAAAGGATCTGCGGGAGGTCACTTCCCGCTCTTCCAACTCAGAATAAGTGCGATCAAGCTTCTATCTTAATTCCAAGTTTTCTAGGGCTGATGCTACTCAGTGCTGATGGTAACCGTGTTAATTATTACCGCTGTATTGCAAGAATATATTTCTAATCATATTGTGAGGTTTTGCTTTCCTAGGAAAAATGAATAAAGTTGCTTGACTTTTCAGGACAGAACAGGGTTAGACAAGGCTTAAAATATAAAATACAAAGAAGATTTTTATTTCTCAGGGTTAAATGGAGCTGCAGGACAACAGCCTGTCCCCTCCCTGGTTATCTCGGAACAGCAAAGAAGAGAATATAAAGGAAGGATGGAAGGAGGGAAGGAGGGAAGGAAGGAGGGAAGAAGAGAAGGCAGGCAGGCAGGCAGGCAGGAAGGAAGGAAGGAGAAAGGGAGGAGGAGAAGGGAAGGGGAAGGGAGGAGAGGATGAGACAGAGACAGACAGACAGATAGACAGACAGACAGGAGCGCTGGCCTAGTTCGCAGTAGGATGGAAACTGCTTCGCCTGCACAGCAGTCTCCTTTGGATTCGCTTAGTGACATGCAGAAGAGTGTGAAACTTGAGGACTTTGCAAAACAGAGAACACAAGACAGATTTGCATTCTTTCTTTCTGCTCCATCATATCACTGGGAATGTATTCTACAAGAGTTTCCTTTGGCCGATTTCATTTAGTTGAATTTGTGAAAAAAAATTCAGTTTTTGTCTTTAAAAAAAATTTTTTTTCATAGGGAGCAAAACAGACTTACAGCACTTCCCTTACCTAACATGAGCCTGGAGAATCTACTGGTCCTATTGATTTTTCTCTCTTGGAACACAAGCTCATTAACCCGCCACGCTGAGAGGATAACGATATTTCACCGAGCCTGGAACTGAATGTCTGGAAACAAAAAGACGCCAGGACAGCAGTGCTAGGCCCTCTCTCTGCATTCCCAAATATTGTTTTGTCAGTTTGACTGGAGAAGCTGTGATAGCACCTCCCGCACAACAAAGCTCTCAGGTCTGCTAAAGCAGCTTTCTCTAAGGCACCCCTCTTTCTTGAAATGTGCAGCAGGGTGCCTCTCTTTCCACGAATTCCCTCAGCCTCCTGGGCTTCAGGGCGGGTGAGAGAGTCAGCACGCGGGCTCGGCGCAGGGGCTGCCGCGGGCTGGCGCGGGTCTGCGGAAAGCAGCCTCCCCCGGCTCCCCAGGGACTTCGTGCACAGAAAAAGCGATCAGGAAACAATCAGACGACACAGACGTCAGAAGCAGCAGCCCTGGAAGAGGCTCTCGGAGGAGCGCTAGGAGTGGGCTGTATTTTTTTTTTTCTTTCCTAATCCAAGAGATTGAGAGATGCGACCCCAGTCTTCCAAAAAAGAAAGTAAAGAAGTAACAGCTATTTCACCCGAGAAACGGCTGTACCGTGTTTCGGTGGTTTTGTTATGTGAGGCCTCTGATGAGATCAGAGGAGCTGAACCCTTTCACTCCAGGCAGCAGACGTCTTCAAACTGTTTAATTTGATTTATCCTTGGAAACAGAAAGTGCATTACATTGAACGGGTCTTGCAAAGGGGCTTTCTTCTCTTCACAAACCGAATTTCTTATATAAATTAATAAGGGTTAAAGATGCTAATATATCACCATTAGCTTAAAAAAGAAAACAATTTACATAGTCTATAGTATTCTTATGATACAAAACACTTCAAATTCAATTACAGCAACTAAATGGAGTTTTATGTTCTGACCCGGCGGCTGTAACAATCCCCACCATCTACCTTAACACGCATTTTTATCGGAAAGTTGTTAAGTTAAACCCAAGCTACCGTGGCCCCTCCCTCTCCAGTCCTTTCTTCAAATCACTAATAAATAGCAACAAACGACTGTGCAATTTCACGGGGGACCGAGGGCAGGTGTGAGACTCCCGGCTCCCACATCTTCCGCTTCAAGTCCTGGGGTGGGGCCAGGGGGAGGCAGGACCAGGAGGCAAAAGAGGGAAACTGAGGCTCGGCACCTCCAAATGGACAGAGGAGCGCGCGGAGGGCTCGGGAAGGTGCGCATCCTCTCCCGCAATTCCCAGCCTAAGTTTCAAACGGAAAGGGCGAGTCCGTGGTCCTGCGCGCAGGTCTCCGCAGCCGGGCTTGGAAGGGAGGCAGGAGGAGGAGGTCCATCGCTTTATACCGAATTCAGAAAAAGCATTTTACATTTAAATATTCACAATAAAGTAACTTCTAGTCAGTGTGACTCACGATTTATTTACAGAGCTTCAACAGGTCGCTTCAGTCGCACGCCGGGAGCCGCGGCAGCGTCCCCTGCTGCCGGGCGGCGCCTGGTCCGAGGTGCCCTCGCCGCCCTGGGTGCGCCGCTGCCGGCCCGGCACCGCGGCGGGGACGCCGGTGGGGACGCCGGTGGGGTCCCCGGCCGCGGCCGCGCCCAGCCCCGCCCGCCCGCGGCCTCCCGGGCCGCCCCTCGCTCCGGCCCCTCCTCCCGCTCCCGTGGGTTAGAAAAATAGATCTGTACATCTGCGCGGCGCGCCCTCAGGACGCGCCCTCGGCCTCGGACGCGTGCAGCAGGAGCGCGCCGCCCGGCTTGTGCTTCTTCAGCAGCCGCGTGATCTTCTCGTCGTCCGAGTTGGGGTCCAGCGGCTTGCTGTACTCGTCGTCCTCCTCCTCGTTCTCCGAGGCGCCCTTGAGCCGCTCGGTCTCCGAGTCCTGCTTCTTCTTGGCCGTGGCCATCTCGGCCGCGTGCTTCTTCCGCCACTTGGTCCTGCGGTTCTGGAACCAGACCTGCGGCGGCGACACGGGGGCGCGGTGAGCGCAGCCCGGCCGGGCCCCGCGTCCCCCTGGCCGCCGCCCTCCTGCAGGGGCCCCCTCCGGGCCCGGCCTGGAGACCCCTGCACCTGGCTCCCCAGGAGGGGCCGGCACCGAGGGGCTGCCTGCCGTTGCCATGGTGACAGTAACACAAGAGTAGGAGGTTGTCAGAGTGACTTCCCAGAAGAGAAAAAAAGCAAACTCAGAAGCTTAAAAAAAAGTTCCCTTTCCTGCTTTCTGGTGTTAAAAAAAAAAAAAAAAACTTTTTTTTCCGTTCGCAAAACTCTCCCATAGTGGCTGTGATTTTACTCCGTGTTTGCTTTCGTAGATGAAGGAATTTCCAACAACCTAAAGTGTGCCAGTGTTTCAGTGTCGCTAAGCACGTTTGCAGAATTAACTCTGTCCTCCTTTTTGCTTTTGGACACGGATTGTTTCACCGATTTGAGACCAAATGTACACAATGACATCGCTGAATTTCCCCAAGTCCCCATTATATTTAGTTTTTCGCTAAAATACAAACCTCGAGTCACTCATATTCACCAATACAAACACAAAAGCAGGGAACAGTTCTGTTCCAGTCACCACAGCCATGCGTCTGGCTCGCTCTTTCTTCCTTAGCCCTTAAAGTTTTTCAGAAAATCTAAGTAGTGAAAGCTACAATTATCAGCTATTTTTAAAAAGTGAAAATTCTGCCAAATACATTGCTTCCTATTTTGTGCCAATTCTTTCAAGTGCTATTTTAATATTTATTTCTTCTGTCCCCGATGTTCATTTAATGTACAAAAACTTTAAAGCCCATTCATAATGCTGGCATGTGTCTGATACACATATTTTAAAGTATCAGCAATGAGCAATCAGTTTTCCAAAGACACTGAAATACTCCTCTTTTATTCTCCTATTCTGCCATGCATTTTACCTAGAGAAGCAGAATCATTAAGAAAGAGATTCTGATTTTTTAATATGGCTATAATAATTCACGTCTACCCATGCAGACATATTTACGGTGACAAATGAAGACCTCCAGATTACCATGATAGGCTTTGTACCAACCCACTGCAAAACTAATCTCAAACGTGATGGTATTCTAATGACTACATGCAAAATCACTCCTGAAATGTTTTTATTGATGCCTGTCCAGGAGGAAATACACTCTAAGGGGCAGACACAGCTAATGTTAGTCCTGTTTAATTTAAAGAGTAACAATAAAACTAATGAGAGCAGACATAAACCCTAAAATAACAAAGTGAAGGAAAAGAGACAAAAGAGAATACTGAAAATACAGAAAATCACCAAGCTGAATTACTTAGCTGGCTCAATTTCTTTATTTTTCAGAGAAAGATTTTTAAAATTTGATTCTGTGGGAATACATTGTACAACTCAATTAGAAAGTGACACTTTAACTATCAAGTGTCGTCATAAACTGAAATATCTTAAATCTGTTTATAAAGATTTAAAAAGAGAGTTTAATTTCATAACAGTAATAATTTCGTGGATTCCTTTGGAAAACTACTCTTCCAAAGTAACTGCCTTATCTGAATTAAAACCAGGTTCAGTTAAGCTAAGTGTGCGCGCCTGCGGGTCTATGTTTTTAATCTGCAAGTTAATCCAGAAGCCCTGGAATACTGATCTATGTTAGGAAATTATAAACTAGTGGAGCGTGAATTAGCAAACGAAAGTCTGAAGCTCTTACAAATAGAAAGAAAAGCTATTTGAGTGGCTTGACCTATTCTCTGGGCGATTTCAGTAATGCTTTTATTCCGCAATGATGTAGATTAACCTAATTTCAAAGGCCGGACCTCGATTTCTTTTGTTCAGGCGCAGTTTGCCTTCCCGCACGACCCCGCAGCCTTCCTGGCGGCTCCCCACTTCTCCCGCCTCCCCGACCCCCCCGGGGGGCTGCAGGGTGCGGGCCGGGCCTCCCCGCTCGGGCTGCCGCGCGCTCACCTTGACTTGACTCTCCGTCATGCCGAGCGAGTAGGCCAGGCGCGCTCTCTCGGGCCCTGCCAAGTATTTCGTCTGCTCGAAAGTCTTCTCCAGGGCGAAGATCTGCTGGCCTGAGAACGTGGGTCTCGTGTGTTTCCTCTTCCCGTCTTTGTCCAACAAGATAGACCCTTGATCTGCGAGAGCAAGGACAAGGAGGTGAGTGGGGAAATAACCGGCCACTAGAGGCCTGGGGTGGGGAGCGAGTCCAAGCACCGTTTCGGTGGGAAAGGAAAGCTGGGCGGTCGCCGAGGGCACTGCGCGCCCGCCGCCCGCGCGCCTCCCCGCGCCCACCTGTTTCCCGAGGCCTGGCCGCGCTCGGGGCCTCCGGTGCCCACCCGGGTCCCGCAGCCGGGGCGCCCACTCTAACCTCTGCTGTGCGGGGAGCAACCTGACTGAGACGCCGCGCGGGCCAAAGGCCACTGTCGCCTCCTGCTCTGGCGCTCGCGGCCGAGGGCCCGGCCTCTCCCCCTGAAGATAACTACTTTTACTTTTTTGTTCTGCCCCGCGAACGCTTCCCTAACCTGCGTCCCGGCAACAAAGGACTCCTTGTTTTCGCACAGAGGTAAATCGCCTCGAGTCTATTGCCGCTGCGGCCGCGGGGGAGGAGGCGGGGGCGTCGCCTTTGTTGGCTGCCCCTGCTCGGCCACCGGGACGCATACAATAGCGTCTCCCCGACACCCCGCCGCCGCGTCCCCAAGGAGCCTCCGCTCCCTCCCGCCACTTCTGCAGCTACCGCTGCTCAGCCACCCCCACCCCCCAGCACCACCACCACCTAGAGGGCCAGACACTTGGGCAAACTTCGGGGAGTCCGTCGAAATCTAGGCAGAGTGAGAAAAGAGTCACAGGCTGGATCGCCGCCACCTGGAAGGCTGGGAACCTCGGCGGCGCCGGGGCCACTGGATCAGCGCGATCTTGCGTGGCCTCGTGCCCGGGCGAGGTCGTGACAGCACGGCCGGCACATTTTTCCCGGTCCGTGTCCCTTCACCTGCTCGTCCCTGGCTCTTCCTAGCTTGGGGGTGTGGAGCGCCACTATGGCCTGCAGTGTGCGGACTCACGGTCCTGGGCCCTGGCTAGGGACTGAGACGGTGGGAAGAGCGGGCGGGTCGCCCTGGTCCGGGCGCCAGTGGCTGGCTTCAGAAGGCCTGGGAGGGAGTGCTGGGGTGAGGGGCACGAGGGGAAAGGTGAGTTGGGGGCGTCCAGGACGGATACACGCATGTAAAGACCCGCACCTCGCCCGGGCCCGTTTTCGGTGTGCAGAGGGGTGGCGAGTCGAGCTGGCGAGGGCGCAGCGGAACCCGTAACGCCGGGATCCCCGAGGGGCGCAGTCCTCTCTTCCCGCCTCTCTGACCCAGGCCGGCCGGCCGAGCAGCCAGGCCGCGGCCGAGACACGGTGCATCCCGCACCGCGCAGTGGCCCACGAGGACGCGCGCACCTACTCGGCCTGGACGTGCCAAGTCTCGCGGAGAGAACGGCGCGGCCACGCGCGCTCGGGATACCAGGCTCCCCGGCAGGAGCGCCGGCCCGGCCTAAGCCGCGCGTCTGCGGCCGGCACTGCCAGCCTCGGGGCCGGGCCGAAGGCGCGCAAGGGACCCAGGGCGCGCGGGACGGGACGCGGGCGGTACTCACGCGGGGTGCAAGCCAGGCGCGCGTCCCTCCAGGGCGGGCTCTGCATCACACCGGGCCAGAAGATGGGCGTCCGGCCGGGCAGCTCGGCCAGCGGCTTGGGGTAGCGGCCCACGGCGGCCACGGCCGCGGCGCTGGGGCTGAAGTAGAGCCCGGGCGGCGGCGGCGGCGGGCTGAGGCTGCCGAAGCGGGGCAGGCCGGCCAGCAGCCCCGCCGGGGACGAAGCGGCGGCGGCAGCCGCGGCGGCAGCGGCGGCGGCGGCAGAGGCGGACGAGGCCGAGGCGGACGAGGACGAGGAGGACGAGGAGCCGGAGGGCGAGGCGGAGGGCAGCGCGGCCCCCGAGGCGCCCGGCATGGAGGGCCGGCTCAGGATGTCGTTGATGCCGTGCGGCGTGGCGGCCGAGAGCTGCTGCGGGGCGCTGCCCAGCGCCGAGAGCCCGCCCGCCGCCGGGGGCTTCAGGCCGCCGCCGGGGTTGTGCGCGCCCAGCGGCGGGGACGGCGAGGAGGACGACGACGACGAGGACGAGGACGAGGGCGGCCCGGCGGGCAGCGGCGCGTAGGCGGCGGGGTAGAGCGGCGCCTTCATCTCGGCCATGCTGTGCAGCGCGGCGAGCGGCGGGCTGCCGAGCAGGAAGGCGCTCTGCCGGGGCCCGTCCATGGCGCCCGCCGCCAGCATCCCCGGCCGCGCTCCCGGGGCGCCGCGCTCAGGGCGCGCCACGCCGCATCCCGGGCGGCCGCCGGAGCCGGGCGGCGAGGACCAGGTCGGGCTCCCGCCCTGCGCCCCGGGATCCGCGCCGGGCGAGCCGCCCCGGGCCGGGCGGGCGGGCGGAGCGGAGCCCACTCGCGCGCAGAGGCCGGGCCCTGCCCGCCGGCACCGCCTGCCCGGACCCCGCACCCTCCACCCGCCGCGGGACCGGACCGCCGCAGGGTTCGGGCGAGGCGCGCGGAGGTAATAAAACGCTCGCGGGCCGGAGCCGCTCTTTAGTGCGGACCGCGGGGAGAGCACGCGCGGCCCAAACCCACAACTTTGAGGGACGTCACTCCGGGGCGGGGGCGGGGCCGGGGGGGTGCCGGCGGGGGGGGGCGTCCCAGCGCCTCCAATCGGGCGCGGCCTCGGGCCTCGCGTCGCCCCTGGGGCCCGCCCACTCGGGAGCGCCGCGGGCTCGGATTGGCTGAGACCAGGGGGCGTCGGGCCGCGCCCGCCTAGTCCCCGCCCCCTAGGGCCCCCAGCGCCCCGTGGGTGGAGCCAGGAGGGGTGGGACCCGGCGAGTGAGCGGTTTGGCTGCGGGGCTGCGTCCGCCTCGATTAATTGTTCTAAATAAAGTGGGAAAGGGGAGGGGGAGCAGGCACGGAGAGCGTATTACTTTTTAAAGAGAAATAGAATAAAATCCAGACCTTTTATGGGAAAGCACTCATGGTCTGCCCGGTGCACCTCGAGTGGATCTGCACCCCGGAAAGCGGGCCCACGGGGCGGGCGCGCCCTGCCGCTCCCTCCCGCGCGGGGATTCATCAGAGGCCGCCGGCTGCTCCTCCGGAGCTGTGCGAATGAGGCCGCGGCCCCCTAAGTCTGTAGAGGTCCTGAATCCCCCTAGGCCGAAGCGCCGTCCTCTCCCGCTCGCTCGCTCTGCGCTCTCGGTTCCCGGTGCCCAGCGCTGTCGCGCCTGGGTTCGCTCAGTTCTCGGGAGGGGACCCGCTCCACGGGAGGATCTGTCTCCCTATACAACTTTCCTCCCCTTCCCTTGATTATGACTGCGCGCTTCGGGCTTGCGTGGGGCGGGATCCCCAGGATTCAAGCGGAGACTCTGGGTGCAGAAGCACCGCGTGTCCCCCGGGATAGAACCCGCGGGCTGGTGGTGTAGAGGGAAATCACTGGCCTCGGTGATGGCGGCGCCGATGTCCAGGACTTAGGGGTGGGCGGCTGTTCTCACTGTTTCTATGCCCCGGCTCGTCACCTCTGGCCGGCCTTAAGTTCCCGGCAGGGGTGAACTGTGAACCTAGGAGGAAAACCCTCGGGCGGTTTTGAGAGTTCGGTCATCCAAGTAATGTACCGCGGCAATTTGGGTGAGATCAGTAAGTCCAAACTTACAGAGCAGGACACGGGGGAAAATAAAGCCCAAAACGCAATACTTGGCCCAAGGACGGAACTGATGGGTTTGGCCGCGCAGGGCAGGGGCTGTCGCGGCCCAGCGGGAAATCGGGAGGGCCTACTCCCCTGCGACCCGCGTTTCCAGAGCTCGGTCTTTGCAGAGTCGACCTTTGGTTGAGCTTGAGGTTTGGGGTGCAGCATAGAGTGTTTATCTTTTGCTGCTTCTATTCGCTTCAGAGGTTGAAGGTGTCTCCTCCTCCTTTATGAACTTCAAGGCCTAGGCAAACGCATCATTTCGTAGACTTTCAGATCTGACCTGGGAAAGAGGCCGCCCTTCATCGCTGTGTGTTATGCTGAGGATTCGGAGGAGGACTCGGCCGCGTGGGCGCGGGCTGCGGCTCCCGCCAGTCACCAGCACCCTGCCTGCGCCCGAGGCGACCAGAGGAGGGCGGAGGTGCCTCACCCCAGCTGAGGTCCTCGCTGGGAGCACGCACGGCTCTCCCCGGACCTCCGCAGTCCTTGCGTCCTCACAACCCAAGGCAGAGGTTGGTGAACCCCGAAACTTCAGTCTCAAAAAGTGCTCCCTCCGTTTTTATCGCCTGTGATACGGTAACTGGGAAAGAGGTTTTTCCTTGGGACCACTCGGTGTCTGGTGTGTTAAAAGGGACACACAAAAATGAAGGGGGTCGACTCTGTCCAACTCCAGCCCTCACACGACTCAGCACATGACTGCGAGCCTGGCCGGGGAGAAGTTTCCTTCCCTGGCTTGTAGGCGTCAGTCACACAGCAGAATTAAAACGCTGTAAACTGTAGCCGCGTGCCGTACACATTCGGGGGTCTGTGTACCTTCATCCCTGGGGGGGGGGGATCTCGTGTTCTGTCCCAGCTGGGAGGCGAGGAAAAGGGGGCGGCCGGAGCGGGCTGCCTCGCCCTGGGGAGCGAGCCTCGCAGGGCCTGGGCTCCTGCCCCCCTGGGACCGCCGGACAAGCCCGCACAAACTGGCCCCGGAGCCTGGTTTTGGTTTGGTCTCCTCGGGGACCCGGGACCTCCACACCCTCTTGCCCAAGACTGAGGACTGCCTCTTCCAGCCACCCCAAGAATGAAACGTGGACCCTGCGGTGGCGGCGTTCCACGAAGCCTTGCGCCGCGTAAACACGTAGGTGCGGGCGTGGATCTGTACAAGTTCGTACACGTGTGGGGCCAAAGTGTTTGGAAGCGGATGATTTGCATTTTAATTGAAAACTAAATGACAGCTGTCCAGCAAGTCCCAGGCTGAAGAAAGAGATCCAAGGGTGGGTGTGGGGAAGACCACGCCCTTTCCCCGGTGCCGACCTCAGCCCGCTCTGGCCACGGGTACCTCTGGTTCAAGTTGCAGAAAGACGTTACACACGGGGTGGCAGTCGGAGGGGCTCACAGGAGACCTCAGCTACCTCCTCACGTCCTCCTCACGTCCAGCGCCGGGAGAGGATAATCGTGCTGGCCCAAATCCGCCAAGCCACACGCCTGGCTACGGTCAAGGTCTACAGCTGCGAAAAGAGGCGCGGGCCAGGGGCAAAGGAAGCGTGTTTGTCTACAGTGTGTGTGATTGGATGTCTCGGGACTTTACTTTTTAATGTGTAATCATGAGGTCGCGTTCGCCATCCCTCCCGGGAGGGGGCTGCGTGTCCACAACTCGCCTTCCGTCTCCCTCGTGGCCTCCTCGGTCTCTCGACCCCTTTAGAACTGTCTCGCCGCGAGTGGGGGGACGGGCCTGCAGGACGGCTGGGTTCCAGTGCCTGCTAGTGAAAGACAGGGTCGAGCTGGCGGCTGTGCAGAGATGCCAGAGGGAGCGCACGCCGAGCCCGGCCCGACCCAGTCTGCAGGGAGCAGGGGAGGAAGGGGCGTGCGTCTCTGGAACCGGAGCGCGACCTGCTTCTGCCGGCCGAGGTGAAGGCCGAAGGCGCCCTTTAAGGAAAGAGGTTGAATTGCTGGGGAATCCTAAGCCGGCCCGGCCAGGGGGGGAGGCCACGCAAGGCGAGGGCGGAAACAGCGGTGTAGACGCCTCGCGGGTCTCCCGCGGAAGAGATCGGAACCTCTCCCTGCAGGACCTGCTCAGACACGGAGCTCCCTGCGTCCCCCGGGGACTGATTCTGGGAGGCTCGAGAAGAAGGAAAATGGCAAAGTTCAGAAATATTTGCAGTACCAAAAGCCGAGTCCAGGAAACACAGTAAATGCAAGAAAATGCCAACGACTTCCTATCTCTGTGCATACACAAACGCAGATCTCTTCTCTGAAAACGAAAATAACCCACACGCGCACGCACACACGCACGACCCTTCCCCGCCTCTTTCTGAGCCCCATTCGCTCCCCGCACCCACTCGCTTGGAAGCGCGGTTGGAGAGTGGGGACTGGCGCGGGGTCCTGGGCTGGAAGGCATGTGCGTGGGTTTCCAGAAGTACCTGCAGGATAAAATGCCAGTCCAGGTTGATGCACCAGACCTAAAGGTGTCGGTGGCAACACCCGTGGGAAATGGATGCCTGTATTTGAATAACGTCCACTGAGCATATTTTTCAAACGACTCTGAGTTGGTTCGTCTTGCTTTTCTGCTACAAGTTGTGCCCCGGCCTGCGCATGCGCGTGTGGCAGTTTTCGGCCGCCGCGCGTGTTCAGCTCCAGCGAGAAAAAAGTTCCTCGCGACGCACGGCTCGGGCTTGCGTGCTCGGCTCCCCTGTCACTGAAACGCTGAGCGGTGACCGCCCTCTAGTGGAAGGAAGCTTCCTAGCGCCTCGAGGATTGGGTTGGTTCGGCCAGCGAGCCTGAGACGCCTTCCTGCAACCCGGGGGCTGTTGGAGTGAATCAGATTTTACAGGTACGTTTTAGAGATACACGTTTGCTTGTGTTTTTTTTTTTTTTTACTTTATGAAAAAACAGAAAAACAAAATCGCCAAACTCACAAAATGAAGTTTGGCTGCTGTGGCAGTGCTTGCTTTAATCTAGGTACCAAACCTTTCCCATTATGCGACTCCACTGTGGCCAAGCAGATCACAGTTTGTAATGGAACTGTTTTGGTTTCTCCTTTCGTTCTGTGATCGCCGAACGGAATTTTGCTCAATGCGGAGCCATTTGGAAACTACAGAGAATTATTAAAGAAAGCACAGTGCACAACAGTCTCAGCTTCATGGCAAACACTAGTATCTGCACATATCTGCTTGTCATACTTTCTCTGGTGACATACTTCCTTGGAATGGTGAGGTCGTATGGAAACTACAGCACTGTATTCTTAAACCTATTTTTACAACCTTCTGTATTCACTGAGGGAAGCAGAGGTGGACTGGGCTTTGAAACTCCCAAGATTTAGTCTTCGGTGGAGAGGCCTGTATCTGGCTCAGAAGCAGAACAGAAAACAGTAATCTTTTTTTTCCCTCAACACTGACGATTAAACCCAGAGTCTTCAAACTAGTCTCCATCCCCAGCCTCTTTTATGTTTGTTTGTTGTTGTTTTTTTTAATTTTCAGAAGGGGCCTTCCTAAATTGCTGAGTTGCCCAGACTGGGTTCAAACTTGCAATCCACCTGCCTCAGCCTCTCAGCGTGTTGGACTTAGGGGCAAGTGCCACCACATGGGCAAACCATCCGGTATGGTGATTACTGCAACCACAGGTTCCTGGCTTGATTCTGCAGCTGTTAATCGCTTCCTAACCCTAATCCTAACCCTAACCCCCACCCCTGCACCTCCGTAAGCAACCTGCTCATCCGCAGAACAGGCTGAGTTGACAGGATCTGAGGTCCCAAATCCACTTAATGCTTCCGTTGTCTGGTTGACTTTGCAGACCTGAGGTCGATGGTCGGGGCATCTGTTGAGAGGATGACAGTGTGCAGTGTAGCAACTATGGGGGATTTCCTTCTGCCTTGTCTCTGAAATCCACTGTTGCTCTCACTGTTTGTTCCATTGTATCATTTTGTTTTATTCAATGTTCTGTTTTGATTGTTTTCACTCTGTCTTGTTTTGTTTGATTTTGTTATGTCTGATGGTATAGGCCACAGTCTGAAGACAATGAGGCATTATGGTAGCCTTTGCTGCTTCACTATTGGCCTCTATACTATTTACTATTTACTATTGAAATCCTGTATACTTTCACTGTTCTGTTTCATTTGGCTTTATTCTGTTTTATGTTGTTTGGTTTTATTCTCTTTAAATACACTTTCATTCTTTTGCTTTGATTGGTTTTATTCTGTTTAGTTTTGTTTGATTTTATTATGTTGGATACTATGGACAGCTATTTTGAAGAAAACAAGAGATATTATGGTAGCCGTTGTTAATTTCCTATTATTTAGTTTTGAAATCCTGTAACACTTTCATTGTTTGGTTCTGGTTGGCTTCGTTCTGTTTTGCTTTGTTTGATTTTATTCTCTTTAAAATAAAAATTAAGAAATAAATATAAAGCAAACCCATGCATATTCATTACTGAAAAACCATAATTCATATTTTCTTAGGTACCAAAAACTTTGGAAGGATTTTGGAGTTTACTGAATTCTTTTTAAAATTAGTCAGTTGAGAATTTAATTTCTGAAAGTAAACACTGCTCAGGAGCCGCCTGTGCTGCGAGCAGAATGAAGCGATCAGACCTCTCGGTAAAATCGCAGCAAAGGCTGGGAGCTGAGTGACTTCTGGGAGGCCTGCGGAGCTGGGGGTGCAGCTCAGCGGCAGAGCGCGTGCCTTGCAAACACAAGGCCTGGTTCGATCCCCAGCTCGCAAAACTAAACAGAACAAAAGTGACGAATGAGCTGTGAATGAAATAAATTATGGGCTTCTCGCCATTTACATGGAAGTTAGCTTACTGGATAATTTGGTGTTTATGGGAACTATATAAAAACACTTTGTATTTATATACAAAACAGCGAACTCTGCCCTCAGTAGTAACAAGTAGGTTTGTCACCTACACGATGTCCTCTAGGAGACTGGAAAGTCTTACTTTCGGTAGGAATGTGCCATGCATTGCAGGGTCACTAGCCTCCCAGGGCTGCCCCGCTCATTAACCACCAGGATGGCCCCTAATCAGTCCGGTCAGAGAAAGGCACACTCAGATTTGCTAGATCTGCTGAGAACTACCGTCCTCCTCCTCTGGAACACTGAGAACAACTGTTCTCGAATTCTGTGACACTGAGAACTACCGCTCACTGTTCAGCAGTGAGAAATACTGTTTTAGAACATTGAGACCTACTGCTCCAACATTCTACGTGAAGAACTACTGCTCCAAGCCACGGCCACCCCAGGGCGAGAACCAGCAGCGACTCCTGAGATCCGAGCCAGGTTGGAACTTAGGGCGCTGGGAAACCGAGCAACCAGCCTGCCGCCCTGGTAAGTGGCTGGGAGCCTACCAGCACACGGGCTGAGAATCAAACATCCCATCTCCCCACCCACCCACCCCCATGAGCAATGGGAGCCAGAGATCTGAGCATCTCTTGGGAGGCTGACCATATGTAATATAGCAAATAAGGGGGATTTCCTTCTACTATCTCTTTGAAGACAAATATTTTTATCACCGTTTTGCTTTGCCCTGATTAATGGTATTGCTCTATTTTGTTTTGATAAGTTCTATAATCTGTATTCCCTTTGATTTTGCTATACCTGATTGAAAGGACAACTATTGTGAAGATAACGAGATATACTATGGTACCTATTATTGTTATCCTGGTAACCTGCTGTACCAATTTCACTACACTGTCCCAATTGGCTTTATTCCATCCTGTTCTGTTGTATTTTACTACCTTCAAATTAATAAAAAATAAATAAAAAGAACTACTGCTCCACTGCTCTAGAACTTTGAGGGCTACTGTTCTGCTCACCCAGAACATTGTGAGCTTCTGTCCTGAAAGGCAGCTTTTAAAATGCTTGTGCACATTCTAAGTTTACTAAGCATCGTCACACACGTAAGTCATTGAACCCCTCCCAATTCTGTGGGGAGGACATACTGGTGTCATTTTAAGGGTTAGGAAGGAGAAGCTCCAAGAGTTGCTGTGAAGAGAGAGTCAGAATTGTTCATCGCAGCCTGACTATCTCCTGGACACATCATCCTGGGCACAGGTGACAAAGGTTGACCACATGACTCCAGTAACCTAGCCAGCAAGGCCGTCTCGTCCTAGGCTGCGCACTATGGTAGCCCCTAGTCACATACAGTTTTAAACTTAAATCGTTAAAATCAAAAGGCAGCTCCTCCCTCAAACAGCACGTTCGAGCGCTCCATAGCCACTTACAGTTGGCAGCTCA
Source organism: Dolichotis patagonum (assembly GCA_004027295.1). Taxonomy (NCBI): domain Eukaryota; kingdom Metazoa; phylum Chordata; class Mammalia; order Rodentia; family Caviidae; genus Dolichotis; species Dolichotis patagonum. The sequence continues at coordinate 76,351 of PVJX010001405.1, read as the reverse complement.
TGCACTGCAGGGCCCAGACAAAAGACCTCAGACATGGCCTCACGCATGAACGCCTTGCAGGGCCCCTCGCTTCCCCTCTCTCCCTCCTGGCTGTTGGTCGGCTTTGCCTCGGCACTCCCTCTCTCCCGGGATGCTCTGCTCACCACACACCCAAGAGCAGCGGCACTAGGCCACTCAGCACCTGGCTCGCCCTGCTTCTTCACTGTTGGGCGTGATGGCTTGCACATCACCGCTCCCCTCGGGCCACAGGCTTCTCGAGAGCAGGACTAGGCCTTCCTGGACTTTGGACACCCATACCTGGCTCAGTACCAGCATAGTCAGGACCTCACAGCTACCAGTCGACACCATGTCACACACAGTTTCTTTCAGTTCCTGATCATGTATGTGTGACTGCTAGGAGCCCCTGCACAAACCAAATGTGACTGCGATTAATTTTGAACTCCAGATTATAAATTAGATTTATAATGTTGGGTCCCTACTGGATCTGCTGCATGCACCCAGCACCACTGTGGAAATGTGACAAATAGGAGCAGCACAGCTCCAGACCATGTCCTGGTCCCTCCAACCGGGGAGGAAGTAGGTACAATGTATGAATGCTGGGATATTTCAGACGATACTACTGAAAATATGATCTCTCTTCAAATTCCCCTTTAACTGTGCTAGCAAACACTTGGGGTGTTTCCCTAAAAATCTGCCCACTGTCCCCTGGATTCACTTTTGCATTACTTGAATGTCACCACTCCACCTGGTGGAGAAAGGCAAAGGGAATGGAGGCAGATGATGCAGGATCAGCCCAAGGAAGGAACCAGAAGCATCTTACTCATCTTTGGGAGAGTCAGACCTAACACACATGTGCTGAAATCATAATCGATGACATTAACCTCCACCAGGGTAAGAACACAGAGATTCAGAGTCGCCTAAACACTTGGGAATCCAATCTTAAGAGCATTAAGGCAAAGGCAAATATTGCTTCTCGGATGCTTTCGAGAACGTCTTATCTATACCCAGTGCCAGTCTCAGCTACTTTGGCCCGACTTGAATTGGAATTGTCATGAATTAGGGTTTAAGGGTCCCAGGACTGTGTGAGCTTGTTGTTTAACCTTAGTGGTCATAATTTTGACCTTCAAAGTGTTGATGAGTAGGGAAAGCCGATTCAAGTCACCTCCGTGGTACCTTTCATTGCACAGTCGGGTGCATGCAAGTGGCTCCCCAAAGCAGACACAAGCCAGACTGGAGCCTTGAGCTGGGAAGCCAAGGAGGTCACAAACGCAATACCATCAGCAGCTGCTGTGGCTGGGCTTCAGGGGCCCGCTTTCCCACCTGAGGGCTGCTGGCAGCTTCTGCTCTAACAGTCATGTAGCCATCGTGTGATTTTGCAGCTCATTTAGGTCCTCAATTTTAACTTAGGGACTATCATAGCCCCAGCATTTACACAGCATCCATGCCTTGGGCATCATAAGGCCCACGCCCGGGGTAGTGCATTCCATAAAGACTCTGCCGTTCTTCACGGAAAAGACATATCACGGGAACTGGCTGAGCAGGGCCGTTGTTGCTCAGCTGCACTCCAGGTTCTAAAGGGATCCATGGGCAAACAAAGATGTTTAAGAGAAGATGAGAAAATTTCAAAATAAATGAAGTGCAGAAGCAGGAGAGCTGTGTGTTACCAGAGCGGTTATTGACCTGTTTATTTCCGTGCTGGGGATTGAACTTAGAGCCTTCAGCGTGCTGAGCACATGCTGGACACTGGGGTACAGGTCCTGGCCAAGACTGGTTTTAAAAATAGCTTACATTTCTAGGTTTCAGGAATATAATAAATGGAAAGAGTACTCTATTAGGAGGCCACAGGCCTTGTCTGCAGCGCTGACAGTCTGATGAAAATGTAGGTTACATTAAAACCCTTACATGAACAATTCACCCGTGAACCAGCAGAAGCCCTGCGGGTCACAGGAGAAAAAACAAGAAGCCAATTCACCCTTCCTGTGAGCCAACCGGAGCACAGGCTGAGACAAGAACATACTCGTGCGCGTGCACACACACACACACACACACACACACACACGTAAGCCACTGATTAGGAGGAACACAGGCTGAGCTGGTAGCAATTGAGGTACAAAAACAACTTAATACTAGTATTGTTTGATTGACTTTGCAGGCCTGGGGCCAGTAGTCTGAGCATCTATTGAGAAGATAACAATACGCAATGTAGTAAATATGGGGGATTTCCTTCTGTCCTGTCTTTGAAATCCAATACTGTCCTGACTGTTTTGTCTTGGTCCATTTTATTGTTTTGTTTTATTCAATGTTCTGTTTTGATTGACTTTATTGTGTTGTTTGTTTGATTTTATTATGTCTGATGGTATGGGCGGCAATTTTGAAAATGACAAGAGGCATTGTGGTAACCATCGTTGATCCCCTATTATCCTGTTTTGAGGTCCTGTATCACTTTCACTGCTTTGTTTTGATTGGCTTTATTCTGTTGTGTTTTGTTTGGTTTTATTCTCTTTAAAATAAAAATTTTTTAAAAGAATAAAATCACCAAATACTCTCTGAAAGAAAAAACCGTTGCATGAGTGTTCCTTGCAGCACTATTCATAATAGCTGGAAAGTGGGTGCAACCCAATAAAAAAGAGTGAAATGTTCATATGCAGGGAATGTGGGTAAACTTGAAAACATGGTACTAAGTGAAGAAGCCAGCCACAAAAGGTCACCTTGATTCCATGTATGTGCAATGGTAAATCTACAGAGACAGAAAGTAATGTGTGCCCACTTAGGGACGGGGTGGAGGTACGTGTTGTAGGGGAATGAGCAAGGGGAACTGACGGCTTTGGGCCTTGTTTGGGGGTGCAGGAAATGTTCTAAAATTAGATTTTGCTGATATTCACACAACTCTAAAAATACTCAGGATTCATGAACTATGCACTTGAAATGGAGGGAACTTATTTGAAGTGTAGCTCAATAAAAGCATTAAAAATAAAGACTGTGAAAAGCACCAAGTACATAGGTATAAGCATTCTGTTAAGTTTGTGATTCTCTACCTAGTGGGAAGTACATTATTGCCTTCAACAAAGGAACTGGGCTGAAAGAGGAAGTAGTGACCCCCCGCCCCAAGAGTTCAAGGGTGAAGGAACAGAGCCACGGGAGCAGTACACAAGTGCCCCATGAGAGAAAGAAAAAGTCAAAACATAGTAAAATTATATGAAAATAAGTCACCACTTTCTTTTTCTGCTGTAGGTTTGCTCTTTCTTTCTTTCTTTCTTTTTTTTTTTACAAGATCTCACTTTGTAGCCCAGGCTGGCCTTGAATTCATGGTGATCCTCCTGCCTCAGCCTCCCAAGTGCTGGTATTACAGGTGCATGCTGCCACACGTGGCTACTTTATGTTTCATACTGTAAACAAGTGTAATTGTCTGGTAGAAAATAACTGATCCATGTTTTGTTTGAGAGTCATAAAGTCATAAGTCACTCTCCTGCTGACCTAGAGAAAAGGGAGGGCTGTGCAGAGGGCTTGCATCCAGCACGCTGGCCTCCTAACTAAGCACTGATTCTTTCCCCCAAGATCTGATTACTGACAAAGACGACAGCACATAGAAATGTTGTAAAGATTTTAGTGTTTTCCTCTTCTCCATAACTCACCCTGTCAGTGTGCTCATTATGACATTCACTAAAGAAGAAAATGGAGATGCTGTGTAAGATTCTGTACAGCAGAATCTCTGCCGATTATGATGAATAACCCACGTCCATAGCTTGCCCCATTAAACTCTAATATCCAGGTGCTCCAACTCTGCTTCTGCTTCCTCCAAAACATCCTATGTCTAAAGAACAGTAAGAGGCCATTAAAAATGCTTAATAGAGTAATCACATTTAGTCTTATATTTGCAGACACTGGCTTGCTGGAGATATAGCTGTAAGACATTCTCTTGAGCCAAGAAGATGAATCAGACATTTAATGGATGTGTGGAAATGGAAATTTTCTTGTAAAAATTACAAAAATGCAAGCCAATAATATACTAAATTATAATAAAGTGCATCATTAAAATTCTGACCAGGAAAGCTAAGATTCTATGTCCTTTTTCCCGAAGGGTTAGGCATTTTGCAAAAGAATGCTTAAATAATATGTCCATTGTGTGATAGATCAATGCACCTCACAGGCTGTTCTATACAACAAGTAGGTAGATTCACCTCATTTATTTATTTCCATGCTTTAAGGACATAGAGTGAGGAAGCAGAACTTAGTCACCAAGTATCCAGGTCTGTCTAGATCAAAATTGAAATCCCTTACTGCAAAGCATTAGAGAAGCTGTTCAGAACCCTTAATAGTCAACAGCAGTGGTCTATACCCTGTGTCACCTGGTAGAGCTTTATAGATTATTCCTCTTTTGCAGTATGATTTTTAACATATAAAGCTCTTACTTCAGAGTGACAGAGGTGGAAATCACCAGCACAGGCTTCCAGGGGCCATGTCAGCACCTGGGGTCAGGACACACACGTGGAGTACTAGGAAGGGGGCATTCGTGATTGTCCCAAAGGAAGACCCCAGCGTGCATTCTGTGTGATTCTGTTTAGGAACAGCAAAGGGAGAGATGCCCCCTCCTGAGTGGGCCTCAGCGCACAGCCAGCCGGGTCGGTGTGTGCGTCCTGCCTCGTGTGTGAGCCTGGAGGGGGAGGAGGTCAGCAGCCCGCATGGGGGTCAGGGCCTAGGCCCTTCCACGTTCCAAGGCCTGCGCCTGAGAGCTGTAAGTGGACTCTGCGAAGAGAACCACAGCCCCTTGCTGCAACCCTGTTCTCTGTGGTTTCGGTTACCCACAGTCACCCCTAGTCCACAGATATTAAGTGGGAAACTCCAGACACAAACAATTCTTAAGCATTCTGTTGTGTGCTATCCTAAGTGGCAAGATGACACCTTGCCCTGCTTCACCTGCCAAGGCCACCGGGCGTCCCTGTGCCCAGTTCACCCATGCCGTAGGTGCTCCCTGCCCGGCAGTCATGTACAGCTGTCACGGTCACCACATGCAGCACCATGGATGGATGTCCAATGGACACCAGGTCACAGTGCCCCTACACTCACCTTGTCACAGGCCATCATGCCAGCACTGTGTCATCTCCCCCTTCACAGAAGGTAAGGACATATTTCCAGAGAACAAATCCACATAGCTTTCGTTATAGTAGACTGTTATCATGGTTTTGCTATCATTGATCTGTCTGTACCTAATTTATAAATTAAACTTTATCATAGGTGTGTATAAGTAGGGGGAAATCTAGTGTGTACAGGGCTCGGTACCAGGGTCAGAGGCCTTGGAGTTCATTCCCTGGGGACAAGGCGTGGCTGCTGCTTGTGTGTCATTACAGATAATCTCAGACCCTGGCCAACCGGAGGCTGGGGATTTAGCTCAGTTGCTTAAGCGCCTGCCTGGCAAGCCTGAGGTCATGAGTTCAATCCCCCCGTACCAAAAAAAAAAAAAAAAAGGAAGAACACAAGCACTATTCCACTTTAACCCTGTGTCCCTGGATCCAGATGCTTCATCATTTTGTAACCTACATTGTTAACACATTTTGCATTTATTCTGTAAAGAGTAACAGTGCTAAATTGTTAAGCCATCTTCATAATCCTGTTTTGAAATTCATTTAGCCTTTAATATGCCAGTCGCTTTAAAAATACCTCTCATCAATGGAACAGATTAGAAGATGCAGACACAACTCCAGACATACTCAGCACCTTATCTTTGACAGAGAGGCCAAATGTTCACTGGAAGAAAGATAGCCTCTTTAATAAATGGTGCTGGAGAAACTGGCTTTCCACATGTCAAACACTAAAACCAGACCCATGTTTATCACCATGCACTAAACTAAAATCTAAATGAGTCAAAGATCTAAATATTAAAATAGAAATACTAAATCTACTAGAAGAGAAAGTAGGTAGAAATCTTGAAGACATAGGTATAGGCAGAGACTTCATGAACAAAACCAAAACTGCAAGGTAAATAATTCAAAGAATCAACAACTGAGGTCTCATCTTACTAAAAAGTTTTTGCACATCAAAAGAAATCACCAGCAGAGTGAAAAGACATCCCATAGAATGGTAAACAATTTTAGCCAGTTTTTCCTCAGACAAAGGACTTGTATCTAGAACATATTAAGGATTGAAAAAATCAAACAAAAAAGAAACAAACAAAAAAAAAGAATTGAAAAAATCATGCCCCTCAAATTCAAAGACCCAGTCCAAAAATGGGCATCTGAGATGAATATACACTTCTAGGGTGAAGACATACAACTGGCGAATAAGTATATGAAAAAATATTCAACATTATTGATCATTCATGAGATACAAATTAAAATACTGAGATTCTATCTCACTCCAGAAAGAATGGCTATCATCAAGGGTGGCTGCCCCAGGGAGAGAACTAGCCAGCAGCTCTCGAGATCCACACCATATTGGAACTTAGGGCGCTGGGAAACCAAGCAACCAGCCCACCTCCCTGGTAAGCAGCCATGAGCCTACCAGTGTGCAGTCTGAGAATCAAACATCCCATACCTCCCCACACTCCTCTCCCCCTGCGCATGGGCTGAGAATCAAACATCCCACCTCCCCACCCACCCACCCCCATTAGCAAGTGGGAGCCAGAGATCTGAGCATCTCTTGGGAGGTTGACCATATGTAATATAGCAAATAGGGGGGATTTTCTTCTGCCATCTCTTTGAAGGCAAATATTGTTATCACTGTTTTGCTCTGTCTTTATTAATGGTATTGCTCTATTCAATATTCTGTTTTGATAAGTTCTATAATGTTCTGTATTCCCTTTGATCTTGCTATACCTGATTGAAAGAACAACCATTGTGAAGATAACAAGATATACTATGATATCTATTACTGTTATCCGGGTAGTGTGTTGTGATGTTCTGTACCAATTTCACTGTACTGTCTCAATTGGCTATGTTCTGTCTTGTTCTGTTGTATTTCACCATCTTCAAAGTAATTTTTTAAAAAAGAAATCAACCAATAACAAATGCTGGTGGGGCTGTGGGGAAAAAGGAACACTTCTCCACTGTTGGTGGGAGTGTAGGCTGGTGCAACCACTGTGGAATCAGTGTGGAGTTTCCTCAAATAACTAGGATTGGAGGTCTCATTTGATCTAAGCTATTCCCTTTCTGGGTACCTTCCCAGAGGAACTAAAGACAACATACTGCAGCAATATATGTGCACCCCTGTTTGTGGCAGCACAATTTGTAATAGCTAAATCTTGGAAACAACCCAAATGCCCATAAAAAAGACATAGTCTTCTTGTATAATGGAACAGCAGTCAGCCACAAAGAAGAACAAATCTGTGAGTGTGGCAGGCTTTGGTGGCCCGCAAGAGAAAGACCTTGGCATCTTGGGACCTGCACCATGTGGCGACCTGGGGTGCCAGGAGAACAAGGAGCTCCTCCCCTCTCTGGTGAGCGGCTGTGAGCCTGCCGTGTCCCCCCCCCCCACTTAGCAAGTAGGAGCCAGTGAACTGGACATCTTGTGAAAGATTGGCTATGTTGTTTTGTATGAACTCTCCATATACAAAGATATGAATAACCATTTGGAAGAAAACAAAAGACAATATGACAGATAGTGAAGATCTCTGGTTGTCTAGCTTTGAAATTTATGCTTTCTTATGTCACATTTTGTTCTGTTTTGTTGTGTTTAATTTTACCCCCTTTAAAATAAAAAAGAACAATCCTGAGACTTATAAGTCAATGGTTGTAACTCGAGACCATACTCTTAAGTGAAATAAATCAGATATATGCGTATAAACGTTGTATTGTCACCCTGGTGTGAGAAAATGAAAGAGTAAATAAGGTTCAAACTGCACAATGGATATTTTGAAATGGGAAGAATTGTTCAAAAGAAAAAAGGAACTAGGATAGGGGAAAGGAGAAAGGAAGTGAAAAGGAAAAAAAGCAAGATAGAAAACAGCTATGCTACTAGTTTCTCTTAGTGCACTGAAAAGGAAGGTTTGTGCGAATATCATTTGGAGAACTTTATAAACCTATACCTTGTACTCTGATTAACTACTTTAAAGATAATGATAGTCAATGTATTAACTGCTGGTATTCTCCTAAAATTTTGTTATGAAATTGTTTTACCTTTTTTCTGTAAAGCAAAATAAAAGTACCTTTATCCCCTCCACCCCTGGCACCTTTAAGAGGCTTTGATTCTAGAAAGTCGGATGGCAGTGGTGGCTGCTGAGAGGGGGATGAGGACCTTTCACTTCATGCCTAGGGCTGCAGTCATGGATAGGGGGACAAACAACAGCCCAGAGTGGAGGAGGGACCCTGGGCCTTTCTGTAGAAAGGTCCTCAGGAGTTTCCCAGTATCCTTGTTTACTCTGTGACGTTACATCACAAGCCACTTCTGCAGGAAGGGTCCTAATATTTTCAACACAAGCTGTTGTGTTCGGTTTTTATTATAGGTTCAGTTTTGACCTTAAGTCAGCTAGGTTTGGAGAGGTACGATGTCCCTCCTAACAGCAGCGGTCAGCACTGTGGCTGTCACATAATAAGAGACAGCTAACAGCACAAACCAGAGACTGTATGGAGCCCTCTGGGGGCCTGTCAACAGGAAGTAGAGGTGGGAGTTCCCCTGAAGAGAATTCCAGCCAGAGAGGAAGCTGCAGGGGAGACACAAAAAGATGGGCTTTTGCACTTTTGAGTGTGAATTTGTGCGTTTCACCCATTCTTTTTGTTTGTTTGTTTGTTTCACCTGTTCTTGTTCATCTTGGTAGAAAGCTAAGAACAAAGCGAAGAGGAAGAAACTGAGAAAGCTAAAGGAGAGGATGACCGAGTCAGCCGCACCTTAGGGTGAAACACGGGTGTGTAGGGTAGGCGAGTAGTGGGGAGAAGGGAACTTCTATCAGAAGTGTGGGAAGGAGGCATACTGTGGAGAGACTGAAGGAAGAGGCGGTAGTGTGGGAAGGGAGAAATTTCTGGAAAGTTGTGGAGATATATGAAAAAATAAGTGAGGAGATGGAGAAAGAGTGACTCAGCTGAGTTACCCAGCTGCCTCTGTGAGCTCTCCCGGGCCTGCGGGAGCTGGGCTCCCCCAGTCCCCTCCAGATTCTGAGACACGGAGGCTGCCCTTGCCTCCCTTCGCTGGCCATCCCTTGGTTCCTGTCCTCTTAGGTAGAGACAGGAGTTTGCTAGAGGAAGACAGCTCTGTCCGTCAGCCCTGCCGTGGCTGAGGATGTAGGCCTGGTCCACCACCCCCCACCCCCAAACTCAAGGAGGAGTTTAATCACCAGAGCCACATCACAGCACAGAGAAGTGCAGACTTAATGCAGTGATGGTGTCCATTTGGGAAGGGATTAGGGCTAGATGAGGTCATGGCCCCATGGGGCTCCGGCAGCTCTATCAGCAGGGGGTGGGAGACCCGGAAGACAGATGATTTCCTGTCTCCTGCCATGAGACCTTTCAGGAAGACCACCAGTCAGAGGGAACAAGTGGGACACCAGATTGTGTGCTTCTGTCCCTCAGACCAGGAGCCAAAATCAACTCTTTCTTCTTACCAGTTAACATGCTGCAGGCATTTCTTACAGTATCCCGAAATCACAGGCTTTGTAGAAAATAAGGTGATTTTTATCTTTCTTCTGAAAGATTCTTAGTGCGTAGATGGCAGCTCCGGGCACCTCTTCCACCAGTTAAAATCTGGTTCCCATCTCTTACTCTTGTCACACCAGTACAGCTTGAAAGTAAAGTCACACACTAAATACAGTATTTCTGAGAAAGGTTTTACATTTAAACCTATTACTCAGGGGAAATACCTATAGGTTTCACCTAAAGAGCTTATGACAATAATGAATCAATGCAGAAATTCTTAATATCTTCTTGTGTGGAAATATTAATTCTGCCTCTTAGCTAAGATTCTGTGTATAAGAAAGAAGATGAAACTCAAAGCTATGAATCAACAAATGGGATCACATAAAATTAGAAAGTTTTCACACATCAAAGAAAACCCCTGTTCAAGTGAAGAGACAACCTACAGAATGGGAAAAATTTTGCCAGCTACTCCTCAAAGGACTAATATCTAGAACATATAATGAACTCAAAAAATTAGAGCCCCCAAATTTAAAGACACAATTAAAAAATGGATATTTAAAACGAATAGACATTTCTCAAATGTCTATTGGCCAATACACGGGTCGTAAGGGATAGCGGTTCGTTTTTTAACTAAGAATACGTGGATTTATCTGCTGTATGTGCCGGGACAATGTCCCTCCCCCTGCTTCAGGCGAGCAGCCCCTACCAAAGGGTGGCCTTTCTATAGGCAGAAGGAGCTGCTGCTTACAGAAAAAGACAGATTGTCCAGTCAACTGACTCGAACATGTAAAAATAGTCACCCAGATGACTACCAGTGCCAAGTCACAAATGCAGCTTAAACTCTCAGAGCAGGGAAGCACTGTCCAACACACAGAAAGATACCCCGGGCTGGACCCGCCTCCTCACCCACACTTGCAGAAGGCTCACCGAAATGTCACCTGGAGCCCTCAGTGGAGCAGACGGTGATGTGATTTATATTTTTAGCCCTGGCTAATACCACAGTGACTTGAAGTACCGTCTGCTTCCACACAACTATACTTTTATAACTAGCATATTCCCTTAACACAGATCAAATATTGCTCATATCATGCAACCCAGTTTAATGTCATGAAGTTAGGCTTAAAATAAATTCGTTCTACAGGTGGAATTTTAAGTAAAAGTAAAAGCACTGTGAGAGGAGCACAAAGCAGCTTCTGAACAAGGGGCTGAACTTTAATAAAGGCGGTGCACACAGCACAGGGACAACACAAGCGGGGAGGGCCTGCGGGGAGGAGCTGAGCTCGGCCAAGTGTCCTGCGAGCGTGAGCCACCGGGTGGCGGGGCTCCTCTGTGCACAGGGCGCCATCACGCAGGTGCCCCTTTCCCGTGTCTGAGTGGGCGGAAACACTGCTCTGAGTCCTCCTTTGCACTTTGCCTGAACCCAGGGCTTAGTCACTTTGCCGTCTCTGGACACAGCTCAGGCTTCCAGGAGGAGAGGTTTATTTTGGCTCGCATTTTCAGCCATGGCCCCAGGCCCCAAGGCAGAAATGCCATGGTGGAACAGTCTGGCAGAGGACAGGTGCTTACAGCACGGTGGCCAAGAGGCAGAGAGAAGGGAAAAGCCAGTGGTGGCAGGGTGGGGTGGGAGTGGGTACACCCTCTGGATCACGGCCCCTTGAGCCGCTTCCTAACAGCAAGTCAGCTACAGGTAGAGATGCATCAGTGAACGAATCCACCAATGAGAATACCGCCCCCGTGATCCAACCAACTTCCACACAAGAGTGGGGGGCACCCTACACCTAAACAAGAGCGCTCTCACATCCTCAGCCTTGGAAACTGTGACTGTGGTGTTTTATATGGCAAGCCAGGACACCACACACACACACACACACACACACACACACGTGCAGATGATACGCTCAAATTTTTCTAGTCTATCCTATGTCAGCCTTGTAGTTCTGGCTGAGTCACATGTTATGGGTTGGATTGTATCCTCACCCAAAATCCATATGTTGGTGAAGTTTTAACCCTTAGTAATTAGGGCCTTATTTAGAGATTGTGGAGAAGTAATCAAGTTGAAATGAGATCATTAGGGTGAGCCGTAATCCAGTACAGTGACCGTCCTTGTAAATGGAGGACATCTGGACGCAGATACCCACTGAAAAGAGAGGACACAGCCAACTGCGAGCTGAGGGTGCCCCTCAGCTGGATTCCTCCCTCTTTTGAGCCCTAGAAGAACCAGCTTTGGTTCCAGACTTCTGCAGTTTGGAACTGAGAGATGATAAATGTCTGTGCCCAAGCCACCCAATTTGTGGTACTTTGTTACGTGGCTGAACTAGAGAACCAATGTGACACACTGAACTGATTTCATGACTCAGTAATGGTAGACTGCAGGGTATGCACCAGCCTGAGGCACATCCTTTGCCCTCTCAACCTTTGGCTTGGATACTTGCGATGACAGAGAACTCACTACCACCAAGGCTGAGGATGTCCCGCCTGGGTGTCTTGAGCTAAAACTGATGGCTGTGACAACGTACCACATCTTCGCTTCCATCTGTCAGATTCGTGTAGAGGAGTCAAACTCCTCATGACTGTCACTCTGCCTGGCACTGGAGTTCCAGTGCTATGTTCTGGGCTACTGTGTCTGTCCTGTCTGCTGAGAACTCTTGGCGTCCCCCATGTTTCCGTCAGTCCGTGGCACAGGACAGGCCACGTCCTTGCCCTGACCCTGAGCCCTCCTGCGAGGCAGGGCTGCTGGCCTTGCTCTCCGGCTGGGTGACGGCTGAGCCCCGACTTGCCCTTGTGGACCCAGGACTGCAGCTCAGAGCGGCCCCCTCCTCCTCGAACATCTCAAGCACCGTGCTGGACAGGAATTTTAAACCGGGCCCACATTAGCCTAGCATGGAGGAGCACACCTGTAATCCCAGGACTGGGGAGGCTGAGGCAAGAGGATCACCCTGAGCTGGAGATCAGCCTGGGCTGCCTAGTGAGTTCAAGGCCAGCCTGACCTGCGTAGCAAGAGCCTGTCTCAAAGACCAACAGAACGAGTACATATTCATTAGTACTTAGAAAAATTGTAGTTTTGCAATATTTATTAAACCCCGTAGTGAATACAGGGAGCCTGACAGACCAGCAGTCTCCAGCAGCCTCTCAGCAACCGCCAAGGCCCGTCAGTTATCTGCCTGCCTGCTCTTTCCTTTGTTCAAGCCGCAGGTGCCTCTGAGGAGCAGCAGGATCAGCACTGAAGGAGCTGAGGGCCCCGGAAAGGACCGGGAACCCTGCACACCGCGCCTGCCGAGGGGATTTCACAGCCCCCCGCCCCACCCTTTCCCTTCTACTCTTCTCCTCCACCCTTTACGCTAAGTCCGCCCCTGCCTTGCCTGGTCCCGACACCTCTGCCCCTCCGCTGGTCTCCTCCTGTTGCCCACAGGCTGCATACACTGCACGTGTCTAGAGGGAACTGTCACCTTCCGAGCTCCTCCATTCACTGCAGGCAGTGGCCCCAGCAGACAGGGACGCTTCCCCAAATCCCCCGAATTCAGTCAGTCACAGCCCCGATGGGCCCCGCCCTCTTCGTCCCTCTCAAGTCAACTTCTTTCCTGTGGGGCGCTGGCCGCTGCCTACACTCGTGCCCTCCTGGCTTCTCACCTGTGCTAGAGCAGCGCGACGCATAGGAAATGCAAAGCATTTTCCCTGTCCCCGGGGCGGGGGGTGGGGGGGTCGTGCCCAGATCTTCTCAGTTACATTTTCATAGCAGCGGGATTCCGCTGAGAAACCAAGTGCCCCTCAGCACAGGCGACGGAAGCTGCAGACGCCCTGGAGAGGGTGGTGTGGCCGCCCAGAGGTCAGCAGAGCACAGAGCCCCGCTGGCACAGGGGAGGGGCGAAGGGAAGTGTGGTGACTGCCAACACCCAGAGTCCGGTCGCTCAGCAGAAGCTCAAGGTCATCTGACTCTTGAGTGCTGCCCCCTCCTGCTACCTCTGTTCAGCCACCTCCAGCCAGAAGGAAGACACCAGGGTCTCGTGAGGGTCCCGGCAGGGGTCAGCTTGACTGGAGCCGGGCCGGGTAGGCTGCTGCCTTGAAACTCCTCAGCACACAGTGCAACCCTGCCCCAGGAGGACAGAAATGCATCCCCTCCCGCTGCCCACCCCACCCCGTTCCTCCAGGCTCCCCTGGGCTGCCTTCACCTGCCTTCTCCCTCACCTGGGTCGCTCCAGCGCTTGCCAGCAGCAGCAGCTAAGCCGGCTCACTTCCCGCCCCTCACACATACACGCACTGGTGCCTAAAGCCAGACTCCACTCTGCCACCTGCACACCCGCTCCCAGCGGGCTCTCACCCCAGGAAGCTGCCCAGAGCCTCCCACGGACCACCGTCCCCTGGTTCCTTCAAAGGTCGTTGCTGTGGTCAGCAGTTGCAGGGAGAACAATTACATATGGGACACATTTATAAAATTACTTGTGATGCTCACCCAGCGTTAAATACAAGACAGTGCAGGGAATCTGTCCACAACACTAAAGACCTGGAATATTCAGCCAAGGGCCTGGATCCCACAGTAGTGTCCTGCATGAGTCCAGATGAAGACCCAGAGCTCACGACATTCCCCCCCACGAGTCCAGCTGGAGGTCTAGAGCCCTCAAGAAGGACTCACGCCAGTCTGTTTTATGGATCTGCGCTGGGAAGGCTCAAATGTCAGTGGTGGAAGCCAGAAAGTCTAAGCCAGCGGGGTGAAGGAGCTGTGCCAGTGGGTGGAGGATTCTACGCTGGAGCTGAGAAGTCATGTTCAGAATAAGGACCAGGGCTGCCCTGAAAAGTACCACGCCATCCCCGGTGACAAGGAGGCCCTGAGCTCCTGCAACAGTAAGAACAGTCAAGTACATGCCAGGAAGCCAGCATGCCGAGTTTGTCCTAGACATTAAACGGCACACGTCTTCCCCTGGGGAGCCAGGAAGCGATGCTCAGTGTAAGGAGCAGAGCTCCCCCAAAGTGAACCTCAGCCACTCTCACCAGCAAGGTCCTGAGCTCCTCTGATGTAACAACTGAATTCATATCGAGGAATCCAGCATGACAAGCTCCTTCAGGAGAACCAACAGCTCCAAACAACGACACTTAGGAGAACCCACAGCGCCTCGCTCTTCTCCACGTCTCTACTTATGCTGGCAGCTTCCCTCAGGTGGGCCATCTACACTCAGCGCTGTGCTGATTTAATGCAGCTGGTGTTAAGTTGACCACCAGCTTTTAATCCTTGTCATGAATGTTTTCATGAGGGTTACTGGATGGCCAAGAGGCAAGTGTATGTTTGGAGAAAGAGGAGGCCCAGTTCCTGAGTGAGCAGCAGAGGTCACACCAGAGTGCCCTGTCCAGGAGGACAGTGTGACATGAGGTCCCCACCTGTCCATGCATGGCGTAGCAGGCCTGAACCCAGAGCAAGGCCACACCTGGCCCACTGGCTACCAGCTCTACTGGAGGCAAAGCTGGCAGCCACATAATTGTCGAGTAACCAGGCCCCTGTGGAAGTGGCAACTCCCTAAAGGACAGCTTTCTGTGTACACAACGTGTGCTGCCTGGGAAAGACCAGGAGAAGGAAGGTTTCGGCCACCTGACTCAGAGCTAGTTCCTGCTTGTCAGCCCTTGTATGCAGGGCGTCAGATACTGACTTCAGCATCTCTAAGGAGGGATCAACCCGAACAAATGTCATTAGCACCACCAGACTGAAAAAAGCCTGTGGGATCTCCGTGCCCTATGGCCTTTGGACACAGACTGACCTCTCCTGTCCCACCATGCTGGCGCAGGGCGCTCTGTGGTGGGGGAAGCTTGGTCATTTTAACAACACCTCAGGATTTTACAGTCTTCGTGGTAAAGTAAAAGATGAAGCAGAGAACAGGTCCTTTCTCTTTCTATCTCCTCCCGGGGATGAAATGCTTGCATCTCTTAAAAGCCAGCATTCTCTTAGACTTGCATTTGGGACCAATGCACTTGCCCCAGCACAATCCTCTTTGTCATTTCAACTTTTTCTGGAAAATCAGTATCATCTTTTCGCCACAGCCACTCTGCATCCGTCACAGCACTGCTTGACCCAAAGCAGAGTCCTTGTTCCTCTTGCACTGTGTGCTTTTGTTGTGTTGGCACCCACCAGCCTTCTTACAGGAGGCCCGATAGACTTGAGGACCTTCCTCCACTGTTAGCTACTTTCTCATTCCTCAGACAAAATGCCCAACACCACAACTTACAGGAGAGAAGTTTATTTTGGCTCACATTTGCAGTCCGTGGTCAGCTGA
The DNA here is from genome assembly GCA_004027295.1 of Dolichotis patagonum. NCBI lineage: Eukaryota > Metazoa > Chordata > Mammalia > Rodentia > Caviidae > Dolichotis > Dolichotis patagonum. The sequence continues at coordinate 60,540 of PVJX010001405.1, read as the reverse complement.
CTCCAAGACAAAAACAACATGGTAGAAAGGTCTAGGGACAGAATGCTGCTGATGTTGTGGTGGCCAGGAAGCAGAGGAGAAGGGAGGAAGGAGCAGAAGAGAGAGACCCACCCTTTCAGTCACAGCCCCGGTGACCCAGTTCCTCCAACCAAGCCCCCCCCACCTAACAGGTTGGTCACAAACTCATTGATGCATGGATCCACTGATGTGAACAGCTCAGTGACCTTCCACAAGCTGTCCACACACACACACACACTCACACACACACACACACTCTCACACACACACACGAGGCTTTCGGAGGACATTCTACACCTCAATTCCATCAACCGTGTTCACCTGTTCACTGTGCACTTGGAAAGCATGTCCCTGGGTTCTTGCTGTTGCAAGCCCATCAGAAAAAAATTTCCAAGGTACACGAAATATCTCAAGTGCCTCCCACAGTAAGACAAGACTGTAGCTGTGTACACACCACGGGACATAATGAATCAGTAGAGTAAAACTATCACTCTGTGGCGTAGATGACACTTTGGAAGCATTTTTAACATCAAGTAGGTTTCATTAATGCCACAGATTCAAACCCTGAGTGGTGGTACCCAGGTCTGTGGCATCTCAGCAATGCACCCCTACACTCCAGAACATAGATGTCCCCAGGTGCAAGCATTCGGTTCCCTCCTGATCATCTGGTTCTGTGCAGCGTGGGCCAGCGCCTCAGCCTCCCCACTCTCAGGTGCCTCATCGCTCTCCTGAAGGTTAGGAGGCTCAGAAGAAATAACAACGCATAAAGAAGGGCTCCTGATAAACTGGCAGTTGTTCTATATAGATGGCAAACTGAGGGGCTTGCTCAGGTGGCTGTGTTCCTCCCTCTCGACTTTATCATGCTCTTCCCTAACAGCCCAGATATAATCACAGTGAAGTCATGATGTTTACTACTAAAGTACAGGCTTAAAGTGCGTTCTCTTCTTCCTCTTTTAACCAAGATGCTACTACCAAATCACTTCTATATATAGACATTGTCGACTTTCCTCTATTTGATATGTTTTATTCATATTTATCAATATATTTGTTCAAGAATTTGAAATGTTTAGTGACTAATCTGTGCAATCAATTGCTTGTGCAATAAATATTTACTTACCCACAGTGTGGAGGCTCTGAACTAGGCAGTGAGCATATGGCAAAAAAAAAATAATAATAATAATTCCTGCCCACGTGGACTACATCAAGGCAGGGCAAAGGAAAGCGAGGTGATCAACAAATAGGTCAAAGGCAACCGCTGTGGTTTGGACACGGCCTGAGCGTATTCTTTAAGCATCAGTCTGCAGGGGGGTGAAGTTAGGGGTGGAGGAATCTTCAGGAGGCATCCTCAGTAACTAGGTCTCTGAGGGTGCACCCCATGGAGAGATTGATGGCGTTCTCGGAATTCTAAGGCCTGAACTCCGTTCAGTCTTTGGCTTCCTGTGTTGCCACATGATCTCTCCTTTTGCTTACACTTCTGCCGCGATGCCATTTCCCACAAGGCTCTCACCAGAGCTGAACAGATGACAACACCATGCCCTTGAACCTCCAGAATAATGAGGTACATAAATCTCTTTGCTTTATAAGGTACCCCGTCTCAGTGATTGCATTACAGTAACAGAAAATGGACTAATGAGCTATGGAAAAAGGCAGGAAGGGAGACAGTAAGAACTGACATTAATGACAGAGTGGAGGCTGTGACTGTATATGATGTAGTCAGGGCTAAGCTTCACAAGTCATCTCAGTGAAAATTTGAACCAGTTACAAAAGAGAAGGTAGTTCAAGGAAAGAAGACAGAAAGTGTAACAATTCCCACGGTCAGCTGTAGTCAAGGGGCAGCAAGGAAGCCAGGTGGCCTGCACAGACAAGAGTGGGCAAAGAGGACCGGAACCTAGGAGGAGGGCAGTGTGGAGAGGAAGTAGATAAGTTCTCTCAACTTCCGGTTCAACGTGGAGGGATCTTCAAAGGAACACACAAAGGAACACACAACCTAGGAGCTAAAAGAAGCATGCACGTCACCATGTGAGGAGACTGTTGAGCCTGGTGACAACGACTAGCTAGGGACCTGGAGAGAGTAGGGTGTCAACAGGGGGGAGGGTGAGAGGAACAGAGGGTTGAGATAGATTCTGAAAGCTGAGACAATGGAATTTGTGCAAAGATTGCATGTGCATTATACAAAAGACACAGGATGGTTTTGAGGATTTAACCTAACCACTGGAGTTGTGACACTGACCCAATAGATGAGGTGTGCTGCGGGGGAATCACTTTTAGGCGGCGTGGGGAAATCTGCAGTGCACTGGGACATGTTAACTGAGACACCTTTTCAACAACCAAGATGTCAAGGGAAGTGGTCACGTGCAAGAGCATCTGCCTTTATACACTATTTAGAGCTGAGCTGACACAAAGATCACACCAAGACTATGAGCATGGGTGGAAAGAATTCCAGAGACTGAAACCAGAGCCTTTAAAACCAAGACTATGAAGAAGAATCTCAAAAAAAAAAAAAAAAAAAAAAAAAAAAAAAAAAAAAAAAAAAAAAGAATCACCAGTGAGGTAAGAGGAAACTTGGAGATTATCACGATCTAAAAGTAAAGTTTAAAAATGGACATGCGGGCTGGGCGAGCTCAGTGGCAGAGCACTCACTTAGCATGTTAGTCACTTTCCTCAGCGACGGACACAATGCCCGACACCCACGAGTTAAAGGAGGAGAGGTTGACTTGCCTCCTGGTTTGAAGAGGTTTCAGTCCACAGCTGGCCGACTCCAAGGCAGGGTGGCACATGGCAGAGGGGCATCGCAGAGGAGAAGCTGCTTACATCATGGCAGACAAGAAGCAGAGAGAAGGGAGGAGCCAGGAAGAGAGATAACCCCTCCAAGTCGTGCTCCCAGTGACCCCGCTTCTGATCAGGCCTCACCACCTGAATACAAGTCAGCTACGTGCAAGAAGCCTTGGGGTGCATCAGGGTGTGAACCATTACGCCCAGCAAGCATGAGGTCCTGGTTTTAATGCCCAGCACCACAGAGCGAGAGAGAAAAAAGAAAACTTGTGTCTGGGAGTGCAGAGTGACCAACCATGTCACATGCTACTGGTGAGCACTAGGAATTGACACTTGGATATCACAAAGGGAAAGTCATCAAGGGTCCTGACGACTATGGAATGATCACACTATCAAAAGCTAGGATGCAGTACATCCAAGAGACAACATGGGACAGGAACCGGAGCCAGCAAGTCTAAGTGACTGATGTGAGGAGCCTTTATGTAAGGAAAAAACAAAAACAGGAGAAAGAGCATGTGAAATCAAGAAATCTGTTTGAGTTTTATCATGATGCTTTAAAGGTGTTTTTAGACAGTGACTACATTAGTAATTCTGTATATGCCAGGACACTGATGTGTTCAGTTGTTAATTTCTCTTTTCATGAACATAGTTAGCAACTGCAAAATAAAGGACAGAACAATCCTAGCCTTACCAAGAGACCGCTACTCTGTCGCTAGACAAAGAGCTGAGAGGCAGACTTTAATTGGCTTCAGGCTTGAAACACAAATGAACCCAAATGGATTCTCTTCACTGAACTAGGTATCGTTTATTTTGTTACTGAAATAAGAGTATCAGGCAACTGGAAATCAATGAATTGATTTAAATATTATGCAAAAATGGAACTATTACTTGGGCACATTTTTATGATTTAAAAATCACATTTCAGCATTTTCCTGAAGTCAGGGGCTGTGACAGGGCAGCATTGATTAACACATTCAGACCCAACCATCAAGAAAAAGACTTGGAGCTGCAGATTTCTCTCGTGGAAGATGCCTTCTTAGGTCCACATTAAGTTCAAAGTTATTAAATAATGACAGTTTGGTTTGGGAAACATTTGGGGGGCATGTGATTTGTTTTTAACTTTTCATTATGAAAAATTTCAAACTTATGCAGAAGTGAAGAGAATAGATAGTGACCCTACTCCTACATACTCAGGAGCAACTGTTCCCAACGTGATGTTAAGCATATTTCATCTCTATTCCTAGTGGCTTCTCGCTCCCTAAGCAATGGACCATTCTGAAGCAAGCCTCCAGCAATATATGACTACATCCATAATATCTCTCTGTGCATGTTCGAGAATGAAGGGCTCATTTTTTTAAAAAACACACATTGTTATTTTCACACTTAAAATCAGGGTAGTTCATGAATTCCATCTAATATTTTTCAGGATCCACATTTCCACAAAGTCTCATAAATGTTTGTTTACATGTAGTTTGTTCGAATCCAGATCCTACAAATAGGCATTACTTTTTGAAAGAGACAATTGCCAAATTTATGGTTGCTTTAGTTTTATAAGCAAATTGCTAGAAGCACTTTAGTGTTGTGGTATATAGTATAAAATCAATTTTTAATGAAATAACAGAATATTTTTAAATGTAATTCAGGGAACTTGGCTGACTTCCAGGAAGAGGCTAACTTCCAAGAAGATGGCAGAGTGGTGAGCAACACAGGAGGAGTCTGTCTGAGATTGTAGGTCCAGACTGGAATATATCAACATATATATATATGAGGAAGAGATGGAAGGAAGTGTATCCCAAGGACCCAGGAAGGCTCTAAAGTGGGAGCTGAAGGCCACAGGGAGTGAAGAGAGAAACTTCAGTGAAGAAGAAGGAGGTGGCAGGTGGTGCTTTCTCCTTGAGCCCAGATTCGCTGGTTGGGAGGAGCAGCTCAATCTTGAAGACCAACTGTGACTACTGGCTGGCCACCACAGAGCCCCCCTCAGAGGAATGCACCAGTGGGATGGAGATGTGGACTTCAGTGGCTGGTGAGGTAGACAGGTTACCACACTGCAGAGGGGTCAGCTGAGCTCAGAACTCAGAACAGCTGCAGCTCCACCTCGTGGCACCCGTGACATATAGGGAGCTGAGCCTGTGTTGGCAGGAGGTCTGACCAGTACAAAGTTCAAATCCAAGCTAGCCGGAAGTTCACGGGCTGCTGCAGGCTGCGCAAATCTGCTTCCAGCTGCACAGCCAGAAACCAGCCTGAACTTCAGTGGAACTAAAAGTACAGGCTCACGGAGATTATCCACTACCCCGCAGTAAAGCTACAGCTGGCTTGCTGGAATTAATCAACCCAGATCTGGACTCACGCTGCCCATGTTGTCCACCACTGACAGCAGAGACACACCTGGAAGTCAACGTTTTTTTCTTTTTTTCTTCTTTTTAACTCTCTTTTCTTGTTTTTCTCTTAATTGTTTATTCTTGGTTTTATCTGAGGTGTGAACACAGTTTTTAGGGGTTTTCATTGTTGCTGCTGTGTTCTGCTCTGATTGTTTTTTCTTCTTTCTTTCCTTCCTGTCTTCTTCACCAGTTTCTCAAAGTTTACATGATCTTTGTCCTCCACCTTTGCTTCTAACCTCTTTCTCTTTGATTTCTTTATTTTTCCCTTCAACTCCTTTTAAATTGTCTCCCCAAGTGTAAAATTACCATACGGAAGGTTTAGTTACTGTATACAATTTTATGGTTTATTTTTATATAACCACACACCTAGTTCATATAGTTAAAGATGGCAAATTGATAGGTACTTCATTTTCTAGGCTGTGTTTCATGCTACTCTTATTACTGATTATACCACTTTAGCCAAGGTGACATAACTGTTCTAATCAGTTGTTCTGCTTACTATCCAAGCCTGAGGTTATCTAAGGGTCATAAATAATATTATAAGCCAGTGACAAAGAACCAGGGCCTGGCCACGTAGGCAGCAACTTCTCATCCTCAATAAATTGAAGTGGTAGGATCTTGCAACCAATTCAAACCCCAAAGACAGTTACACCTGAAAAACAACATTGAGAAGTATTCACTTCCTAAGTGTTCTAAATACTAGCTGTCAAGGACCTGGTCTAGATCCCATATCTCCCAAACAAGTGTACAGTGAGCCCTTAAATAAATGGGATAAGTGGTATGATTTTCAGGCTCCAGGAGGATCAAAACCCTCTAAGAGTTCAGGGACTCTGGTGGCTAAGACAGGGGATGTCTCTCCGTAGCCTGCATTTATTTAGGGGGTTAGCATGGAAAACACAGGAAGTTGAACAGACCTTGGGAGTGTTTCAATGACCTTTCCAAGTAACAAATTATGTTAATTTAGGAGAAGTATCTTAGAAGAAGATCTTCATGTTGCATTTCACTAAGGGAGTGAGATGCCTGCAGCTACAGTCTTTATCTAGTTAATTGGAGTTGGAACCAGGTGTCCTCAGCTGTTATCTTGCCCTGGCCATGCATCAGCCCTGCATGTGTGTTCAATTTCCAGTTTCAATGACTCCCAAAAGCAGGCAATAAAGCTACTTAGGCAATTTACAACCATCAAACCAATAATTAAATTTTATTAAAAATATAGAAAATGAGAAGACACTTAAACAAGATGCAACCAAGACTTTGAGCTCACCAAAGGCAAATTCAGAGGATAAAGAGGTAGAACAATCAAAAAGTCACCCACGTTGACTCTCTCAAGTGGTAACAGCAGAAGTAACAAAGATCTCTAGAAACAAATCAAATCAGAAATAATTTCTCGGGTAACTACAGAGATGGTGCCTGTTATGGTTTGTATGTGGATGTCTCCCCAAAGCCTCATGCAGTTGTGGAGGTATACTTTTCTGAGGCACCTGAATCTAGAGTTTGTGACTGATTCATTGTCTAGTTCTGGGATTAGGGGTGTGAGTGCCACACCCACCCCAGCATGGGTAGCCTACACACAATATAAAAGATGAAAAGACTATTTTATTGTACTTTTCCCTTTTCACTCATGTTGCTTTTGCTGTTTTCCACTGCCATGAGCTGTCACCATCTGCCATGCCACTCTGCCTTGGAGTCAGTCAATTATGGACCAAAACCTCCACAAACTGTGAGCTAAATAGACGTTTCCTCCTTAATTTTGGACACTGGGTATTTTGTCTCAGTGAGGTGGGTTTGTGAACAAAATGTAGGAATCCAAGCAGCCAAATTGATAAATTTAAAATCTAATTAGCTGAGCTCAGGACCACTCATATACAGACCCTCCTGTTTCAGAGTCCAAACAAGTGGTCCCAAACTGGAAAGTTACAGAGCTTTTAAAATAGAGAACCACAAAAATATATCCTGTTGGAAACAATTTAGCTAGAATCTTACATTAATTTTTGGTTGACACCTGTATCCTGCTTCTTTTGTTGAACAGGTTAATTTTTCTCTTGTGGGTACAGCTCATTCTACTTTTCTCATGGGATTGTACTCTGAGTAATTTTCCATTCTCCTGAGTCAAATACAGGGCACTAGTTATATTCAGGACTCAAGATGGCATCAGTTATGCCAAGCTAAACATCAGCAACAAGAAAAAAGTAATCAACATAGTGACCATAGTGAAATACATGCTTAGTGACTCTAGAGCAGGTACAGATAAAAAATAGAGGTGCCTAGGAAAATAATTCAAACCATGAATACCTAACAGGAAAGAAGTAGAATCCATGAAACATTCAAATATGTATCCAAGAGACTACAAATTCCATTGACAGTATATGCATCAGAATAAGCCAATGTGAGGGCAGAATATCAGATACAGAAGACAGGATTGCAGTTAGCAATCATGAAAAGGAATATTTCTTTAAAATAGTAAGGGAACACAAGAAATTGATCTAGGAGATGCTAGATGATGCAAAGAAGAATTACATACATTTAATTGGCATCGATGACAAAGTGGGATATATCTCAGATGACATTTTTTTAAAAACCTGTTCACAAATGACATGGGAAAAAAGCTTGCCAAACAGGAAAGAGAATTGGACATATAGATAAGTGAGGCATATAGGACAACCATTAGCCTTGATTAAAATATCTATAGCAAAGCATATAATAGATCCCAGAAACTCAAGTCAAGAACAGACTATTCAAAGCTGTTAGAGAAAAGAAATAAATCACCTGTGTTATGGTTGATACACTGTGTCAACTTGAGAAGTCTAGAAGTTTAACTAAGAAACTCAGCAGGGAGCCAGGATCCTTGCTTTGTAAATACCCTCATCCAGTGCAAGAGGAGGGCAAGGAGATTATGTGAGTGCTACACCCATTCTGCAGGTGGTGGTAGCCTGCACACACTAAAAAGAAGAGAAAGAGACTTGTTCTCCCCTCCTTTATGCTCTGGCTATTTTTCTGTCTTCTGCTGCCTGGGAGTGTTGCCCCTGTGCCATGTCACCCTGCCTTGGAGCCAGCTGATTATGGACTGAAACCTCCAGAAGCTGTAAGTTAAATAAACCTTTCCTTCCTTAATTTTGGTGTTGGTGTTTTGTCCCAGCAATGAGAGAAAAATAATGAAGACAATCTATAAAGGAAAGCCCGTCAGAGTCACAACAGATTTCTCAAAATGAACCCTCAAGTCAAGGAGAGCTTGGAGAGAAGTGTTTCAAGCCCTAACAGAAAACAACTTCCAGCCCAAATTGCTGTACCCAGCAAAACTATCTTTTAAAATTTTTGGAGAAATAAGATATTTCCATGCCAAAGAACACCTAAGGAAATTCATAAACACCAAACAAGCATTCCAAAATGTCCTGAAGGACATTCTGGAAAGAGATAATAAGGTTTACAACTCCATGAACTCCAACAGAATGAATCCACCAGGAAGGTAAGTAATTAAACACTGTCACAAAGAGATCAACAAGGCAAAAAATCAACTAAGAAATATCAGAATCAAATCAAAATTTTCAATAAATGGGCTTAGTAGATGTCTACAGAGTGTTGCACCACACAACAACAGCATAAACATTCTTCTCAGGTGACCACAGAACAATCTCCAAAACAGAACACATACTAGCTCTCAGAATATGCATTAGCAATGCAATGGAATTGAAATCATCCCGTACATATTAGCAGACCACAGTGCAATAAAATTGACAGTTTCTACATTGAATAATAATGCTGATACAACATACTGGAATTTGAAGAACACAATGAAAGCAGTCCTGTGAGGGAAATTTACAATAGTGAATATCATATCAGCAAAACAGTTAGCTAAGATAGCCTAATGTTAAATCTTAGGCTTCTAGAAGAAGAAAAGCAAGTCAAGCTCAAAGCTCATTGAAGAGAGGAAATTAAAAAGATCAGAGTAGAAATTAATGCAATAAAGACTAAGAAAGCCATACAAAGAGTCAATGAATCAAACAGATGATTCTTTGAAAGATTAAATAAAATTGACAAATCCTTAGCTAACCTTATCATAAAAGGAAAAAAAAAGACTCAAATCCATGCAATTAGGCATAAAAAGGGTGAACTTACAATAGATCCTGCAGAAATCCAGATCATCAATACTGATTTCAAGAACCAGTATTCTAATGAGAGAGAAAACACTCAGAAGAAATAGACAGATTTCTAGAAATATATGAAAAGCTGGATCAGGAAGATATAAAAATTCTAAATAAATCAATATTGGTCAATCAAATTGAAGACATAGTTTAAAAAGACAAGCCCAGATCCTGATGGATTCACTGCTGAATTGTACAAGAAACTTAGAGAAGACTTAACAGCATTCTCACTCTTTAATGAAATTGAAAGGAAAGCAATACTCCCAAATTCATTCCTGGAAGCAAGCATTACCCTGATACCAAAACCAGAAAGTGACCCAGCTAAGAAAGAACTACAGGCCAATCTTCCTAATGAACATAGATACAAAAATCCTCAATAAGATATTTGCAAACAAAACGCAGCAAACTATCGAGAAGATTGCACACCATGACCAAATAGCATTCATCCCAGGGATACAGGGATGGTTCAATATACCCAAATTGATAAGTATAATACACAATATTGACAGAACCAAAGACAAAAACATCACATGATCATCTCAATAGATGCAGAAAAAAATTGACAAATCCAACACCTACACTTGATTAAAAAAGAACTCTACAGAAAATTGAAATAAATGGTTTTTATCTCAACCTGATAAAAGTCATCTAGACAAACCAACAGCCAACATCATACTAAATTGTCAAAGGCTGAAAGGTTTCACTCTAACTTCAGGAATAAGACAAGTATGTCCATATCACCACTCCTATTCAATATTGTTCTTCAAAGTTTAGCTAGAGCAATTAACTAAGAGAAAGAAATAAAAGGAATAAGGAGAGGAAAGGAAAAAGCATTATTACTCGAGGATGACATGATACCCTACATAGAAGACCACAAAAACTTCACCAAAAAACTTCCAGATTCAGTAAGTAAATTCAGTAGCATAGATGGACACAAGTTAGCACTCAAAACCAATAGTATTCCTGTACCCAAATAAACTCACAGAGAGAGAAATTAAGGAAATAATATCTTTCAGAGTAGCATCCAAATAAATGAAATACCTGGAAATCAATCTAACGAAGGAAACAAGCAAAAGATCTCTACATTGAAAACTACAGTCATCTGAGAAAGGAGATTGAAGAGGACATCAAAAATGGAAAAAGTTGGGGAGAACCAGGAAGGAAGCTACACAGCTCCCCATGTACCAGTGGCAGCCATACCAGCTAGGGAGAAACAGAAAGGAAGCTATGTGTGCCCTGTGTGCCAGCCGCGGCTCTGCCAGCCAGGAAGAACTAGGAAGGAGGTCACATTTCCCCTTCCTCCACTGTAAGCACCTGGCTGATTCAGAGGAACACAGGCTGAGATGATAACAACTGAAGTAAAGAAACAACGTAATGCTTGCACTGTTTGATTGACTTTGCAAGCCCAAAGCTAGTAGTCTGAGCAACTATTTAGAGCAATATGCAGTATAGTAACTATTGTGGATTTCCTACTGTCTCATCACTGTTTTGTTTTGTTTCATTTTATTGTTCTATTTTATTCCCCTTTAAAGTAAAAAAAATGGAAAGACATCCCTTGTGCTTGGGTAGACAGAACCAATATAGGGGAAATGGTCATTCTTCTAAAGTTCTGATACAGATTTAACGCAGCTTAATCAAAATTCCAACAGCATACTTCACAGAAGTAGAATAAATAATACTAAAACTCATTTGGAGCCAGGAGAGACCAAGAATAGCAAGAACAATTCTGAGCAACAAAAGCAAGGCAGGAGGCATCACAATCCTTGACTTGAAACTATGCTAAAAAGCTACTATGATAAAAACATCATGGTATTGGCAAATAAATAGACCCAAGGGTGAGTGGAACAGGTTAGAAGATCCAGAAACAACTCCAAACACACCCAGCAACCTTATCTAACACATGCACTGGGAGAAAGCCTCTTTAAAAATGGTGCTGGAAAAACCGACTTTCCACATTCCAAAGACTAAAACTAGACCCACATTGTTCATCATGCATTAAACTAACATGAAAATGGATCAAAGATATAAATATTAAATCTAAATATTAAAATAGAAACACCAAATCTTTGGGAAGATAGAATAGGTAGAACTCTGGAAGACATAAATGTAGGCAGACTTTATGAGCAAAGCCCGATTTGCACAGGAAATATCACAAAGAATCAGAAACTGGGACCTCATTTTATTAAAAAGCTTTTGAAATGACCCAAATGCCCATCAACAAATGAATGAATAAAAAAGATGTGGGGTTTTTAAAACCAGTGAAGTACTACTTAGCTACAAAGAAGGAAAAACGTACAGCTAAATGGATGGAACTTGAGACCATTTCTTAATTGCAATAAATCAGGCACACATGTATATATATCACATTGTCTCTCTGGTGTGAGAAACTGCATATATAAAAAAGAACCAAAATATATAATAGAAATTGTGAAATAGAAGAAATTGTTCAAAAGAAAAAGGGGACTAGGGATAAGAGAAGGAGAAAGGAAAGGAAAAGAAAAAAATGAGTAATTCAAAGGGGTTGAAGGAATCTTCCAGATATTAAATATAGCATTTTCTCAAACAAAAGTAAAAAGCGGGAATATAACTTGGGGCAGCCAGGTATCAATACATTGACAACTGATATGCACATTTTTTGTGCCAGATACAAAAATCTTAAAATACACTTTTATTATTGGTAGAAGTGGCTGCATCACAAACTCTGTCCCCTCCGTTCTTCTAGTTTTGCTAAAACAGCAGCTTGGCAGTTTTCAGTTCAGTTCAATTCTAAGACATTGTCTTGCCTTAAAAAAAAAAATGTTGGAAATTGGTGCCTAAATAAACCTCATTCTGATTTTGGGTGTTGGGTAATATTTGGCTATAGCAGAATATGGGCCATCTGAATATAATATTGAAGTTATTGTAAGTTAAACAAATAACCCCCTGGAATGTAGCTACATTAATTTCTGGGGGTTCTGGTGGAGAGGACTATGGATTGAACCCAAGGAACGCTGACATACCCTTTTTTGTTGGTGGTGTGTTTTCAGATAAGGTCTTACTAAATGGCCCCAGTAGGGCTTGAACATGTGATCCTCTTGCCTCAACCCCCCAGTAGCTGGGGTCACAAGCGTGCACCACCATACTTGGTTCAATTTGCTGCGCCCCGGTGTCCGCACTGCTGAGCGTCAGAACCCTAAGGAACACCTGCGCTCCACCGCGCTGGTTTAGAGGCGCCGCCACAGAGGCTTAATGAACCGCCCAGGTTAAAACATCAGGAGGGGCCCTAACCCCAGAGCACCCTGCGGCCACCAGCTAGGATCCTCCCCCTTCTCTGTCACATAGGCTCCCAGATTGCTGGGCTACGTGTGATCAGAGCTGCCGCCCCCCACCGAGCTTCCGTCATGCTGGGGTGCAACACTTGGTCAACTGCTTCTCATTTCATGTGCCTTCAGTTTGCCTTTTACAGTTATCTCACAGAATGTTTTCACCTGGCTCAAATGACTTGCTTTTACTCTTCTATTTAACATGTGTAATAAACTTTAATCACCCTAGTCCCCTACCGATTACTTAGCTCCTACAATTTCTGTAAAATCCTTTTTGTAGAAAACAGGATGCAGTCCTAGAGCAATTTCCAAAGCTTTGTAAATAATCTTCTCTCCAAATTATATGGTTTGTGTCTTTAAAAAATCAAGTGACATTTATTGTATGCCTGAAGTACATCATAATACCTTATTAGTTTTCATTCACAGGAGAGAACTATATATGGAGTTTGCATAAACATTTGTAAAAGGACCAGCACATCATTTTTATAATAGCTCCCTCTAGTGAACATTCTTACAATTGTTTTCTGAGCACCAAGGGTTATTGATTTTAATACTTGGCACGGTTGCTTAGAAATCCTCTTTTTACCATGCCCCTAAACAAAAATTATGTCACCAAAATAGTCTTTTCAGTTATACATGTATTCTCGAGAATTAACCCTGTCAGCAGATTGATTTCAACTTGAAACTAATGTTGTTAATTTTTTTCATTCATTTAAAGAAATGAAAAAGAAAAAAATCCAGCAAATATAGGTGATTTGTTTACTTTTCCTAACAGCTTTTAATATTTTATTCTTGTATTGAATTTCTGGGATACTGACCATTATATGCCTTGCTGTAGATTTTTTTGATCATGGCTAATTGTCGCCCTATATGCCTCATTTATCTTATGTCAAATTTTTTCCTTATCAGGGAAATTTTCTGCTATGATGCTGTGCACAGTTTTTTTTTAATATATCACTTGTGCTTTCTCCTCCTTTTTTATTGACTCCACCAGCGAGTATAACTGATGATAACAGTTGCAATTTACTAAGCAATTACTCTATGGTTATTTAACGCAATCCTTTACGACAATGCCATTATGACCCTCATCCTTAAATGAAGAAGATAAGTGTTTGGGCTGAGGTGCAGGTTGTCTGGCTCTAGGAGCCAACGCCGTGGAGCTCAATTCTATTCCATGGCCACAGTCACAGGATTATTTAGATATAACCCTGCGCTTCTGTGAGCAGCCAGGCTGTCCGGCAGGTCCCTTCCTTCCTCATGTCACAGAAGGGTCCAAGTTTTCCTGTCTTCACTTCCTGTGTGCTCGCCCGAGTCTGAGCCGCCACACAGCTAAGAAGGAGGGGGTGACCCCAGAGCTGGAGCAGGGTGCACACAAGAGGAGCCCCAAACAGCTGCAGGGGTAGAAGATGAGCAAAAAAGGAAAAGAACAAGACACAAGGACAAAGGTGCCAGCTTCACCCAGGCAACATGAGACAATCATGATCCATGATAAGCCGCTGAGTAACTAAGAATTCACGAATTTGAATGAATATCATAGATGATAAAAAGCAGAGATGGGCCTCTTACTGCAGGGGAACATTGAGAGCAGATGAGTAAATTTAAAGGTTGTGCATGAGTTAAAAATGATCATTTTGGCCAGGGATTAAGCTCAGCGGCACAAGTGCCTGCCTGGCAAGTGTGAGGTCATGAGTTCGATCCCCAGCACCACCCCGCAAAAAGAGAACATTTTTCAAACATTAAGGTGAGACTGGGCCAGAGAAGGAAATGACAGAATCCCACTCCAGAAGAGTTGATAAGGAGGAGGATCTGCATGATCTTACACACCTTCCCACCTCCTAACCAATGGCTGCAAGGGGAGAAGATAAACTAGGGATGAAGCCTCGGGGAAACCAGGCGACTGCTTGTCCTGGTGGTGGAATAGGACAGTGCTCATGAGGAACCACTGGACCTCAGAGGCCTGCAGATCGCCTGTCACATCTGCAGTCCCCGCTGGAGCACGCACGCTGGCCTCAGCCCCCAGTTTGCGTCACAGACACCTGGCAGTAGGGTGCTCACCTGGTGTGCACAGCACCGCGGTTCCAGCCCCAGCACTGCGAAGGAAAAAAACAAACTCCAGTGGTGAGTGTTCCGCGTTGTGAAAAGGGGAGGTATAATCTTTAAAACTGCCAAAATCATAAGGCAAAGGCTGTGGAAACGAGCCAGATTAAAGGAACAAAGAGAAACAACCACCAAATGCAATACCTCTTTCTAGAAGTCTGTAGTGGAGGGGAGCATACAGGGCAGTGCTTTGTTAGGTCAGCTGGCAGGCTGAAATATGAATGGTAGACTACAGAAGAGGATTGCAGCCACGTAAACTTAGAGGACCCGGTGCCTGGCTATGGTTATGGAAGATAATACCTATTTGTAGGAGGCATATTCTGAAGTGTCTGGGGGGGAACACTCAGGTAATTAATACTCAAATGGGTCGGAAAAAAATGAATGTGTGTGCCTGTGCCTGTATGTGTTGTGTGTGCACATGTGTGTGCATGCATTGCATGTGTCCACATGTTGTGTTGCATGTATGCGTCTGTATGTGTAGGTTGTGTGTGCATGTGCTTTGTGAGTGTTGCATGTGTGCACATGTGTCTGTGTGTGTTGTGTGTGCGCGTGTGTGTTGTGCACATGCATGTGTGTGCAGAAAGACGAAGGTAGGAGATGGTGGAAGGAAAGGCAGGGAGCATAGAGCTAGTATTTTTTTAAGCAAAACAGATAAAAAGGTAGAAATACAGAATTGCAAAAAAAAAAGTAAGAAATCAACACTAGTTAATACATTACACATTGTTATCTTAGAAGTAGTTGCTCAAGTCACAAAATCAAATCATAAAAAATGAAAAATCAAACCATAACAGCACAAACTATTCTTTTTGATGAACTAATAGAGATTAGGAGTATGGTTATCTATCTTGCACACTTAAACATACAGTTATCCACGTATACCTACAGGTTGTTCTTTCCTTTTGAGCACTTTCCTTCCCTTTCATTGTTACAGTATCATATTACTCAGCTATAAAAAAGGATGCTCTTGAGGCTTTTATAGTATTCTTTTTATCAGGAAAACAACTGTATAAAGATGGCACTTAAGGAGGAGCTAAAGATGGCAGACCGATAAGCAGCAGGATATGGAGCCTCCCTGAGAGAGACAGCTCAGCTGCCGGAATAAAACATCCTGGAGAGGTCCGGACAGAGGGAGATGGAGTCTCTTGACCCAGGAAGAAACTGAAGGGAAAAGACCTAGTCAAACACGCAGGCCTGGGGCTACTATTGGAGGAGCTAAGATTAGCAGTCACGGTGCTCTCGCTGGAGCCGCCCAAAATCACACCGCAGCCGCTGAAGTCGGAGGTCGGGGAGCCCAATGGAGAACAGAGCCGGCGAGGGACCTGCATTACCCCACAGTGAGTGCTGGGAATAAGACCCTCCCACGGGAAAGGGGCGACCAACTGGGTGACATCTTGGAGTCGGGCAGGACAGGCCTGAACTAGGAATGGCAGTGACTTCAGTTGGTTGCTCCTCTCCCAGAGCAGATTGGTGGGATCTGCTTGGCCTGGGTCACACCCCTGGCCAGGACCCAATAAGTCATCCCAAACCGATTCCCCAGGCACAGCACACACTATTGTGGTGAAGGCCTCTGAAGGTTGACTGGTCTGGAGGGGAGGAGCCAGCATACACTGCCCCTGTCTGCACCTCAGTGCTGACAGCGGACTGGAAAGGGCAGAAACCCCTACCCAGCACGCTTCAGAGGAGCTGTAACCAACAGGGAAAGGGGCTGAGAACTCTACTGTACACTTGTATGGAAGAAACCAAAAATATGACAGAGAAAGAAATAAGAAAAAGCCCCAACCCTGAGAATATTAATCCAGGAGAGGTAAATACAAAAGAGATTGAGGGCAGCAAACATGCAACATCAAACACGGCATCAGTGGACATAAAGAGATATCTTCAGGACTTTGTAGACAAGCTCAAAACTGAAATATTAATTCAAGTAAAGCAAGATATAAGTAGATTAATAAAAGAAATGCTAAGCACCTCTCAAGAAGACACAGATGGAAGAATGGAGGAACACAAAAAAAGGAGAGAAACATTTGATGAAGAATATAAAGAAAACCTAGAATACATGAAGCAGAGTCAAAGAGATTATCAGGAAATTAAAAACTCCATTGAAAGCTGGCAAAACTGCTTGAAAGAAACTTAAGGATAGACTATCAAAACTGGAAGACAGATTTGCAATGTGTGATCATGAAAGGAAAGATCTCTTTAAAATAACAAGGAAACACGCAGTAACAATACAAGGGCTGGAAGATGACAGTAGGAACTATAACCTAAGAATAAAATATGTGAGCGAAGAAGCAGGAGTAAAAAACAAAGAAATTACAAAGACTATTCATAGAAAGCCACAGAAATTAAGGAAAACTTCCCAAGCATAGGAAAAGGAAATGATATTCAGATGTATAAAGCATACAGAACTCCAGCCACCTACAACCAAAACAGAGCTACACCCAGACATACAATAATCAAGATCCCAGAAATTCAATATAAGAACAGAATATTAAAAGCTGTCAGAGAAAAGAAGCAGATCACCTATAAAGGAAAACCCATCAAACTCACAGCAGACTTCTCAACACAGACCATCAAATCAAGAAGAGCTTGGAGCGAAGTATTCTAAGCCCTGAAAGAAAATAACCTCGGGGCCGGGGATTTAGTTCAGTGGCTTAAGCGCCTGCCTGGCCAGCGCGAGGTCATGAGTTCGATCCCCGGTACCAAAAAAAAAAAAGAAAAGAAAAGAAAAAAAAAAGAAAATAACCTCCAGCCCAGATTGATGTACCCTGGAAAACTGTCTCTCAAAATAATGGAGAAACAAGATGCTTCCATGACAAAGAGGAACTGGGGGAATTTGTGACCACCAATCCAACCCTACAGAGAATACTGAAGGACATAAGAGAGAGAGAGAGGGAGAGAGAGAGAGAGAGAGAGAGAGAGAGAGAGAGAGAGAGAAATACCAGGATTTCAGGAACAGTGGCAGAGAGGCCTCAATGAATGGGGGAGACAGTGGAATCAAGGAGAAAAGCAGACAACCAGTGGCAGAAAAATAGCATAGCAGAAATGAGGCAGAAAAGGTTGGCTATAATCTCTAACATAGATGGCCTTGATACACTAAAAAAGAAAAAGAAACACAGGCAGAGTAGATCAAGAGGTAGGGACCAATGAGATTCTCTGTATAGGAAATATAATTAACCTGAAAAAGGGTTTATGGACCGAAAATCAAATATGAGAAACAATGCTCTATGTGACAGGGAACCAGAGAGAAATAGGGGCAACTTGACTAGCACCTGCAGATAGGTTGGAAAGACAGGATTCTTACGTGCAGTAGAGAACTACTCAGCTATAACAAAGGAAAACCTTGAGGCTTTTGTAGGTAAAGGAACACAACTTGAGATCAAGTCCAGGAGTCAGAAGGTTCAGAACCAGTTAGGGTAAATAGCAGATCGAACCCCCCCCCATTTAAAAACTGAGGGGTTTGGTGGGACCCAAAATGCGCAGAACCCTGTAGGAGTGAAAGGGGAGGAATAGTCTAAAAAAGAAGGGAGAGAATATTTTTAATAATGTATCAGGATTTAAAACCCCCATTACTCACACTGCTTTATTTAGATGGATTATATTCTGTTCCAGCCAGGGATCCAGCCAGTTTAGCGGCATAAGTGCCTGCCTGGCAAGTGCTAGGTCATGAGTTTGATCTCCAGTACCGGAAAAAAAAAACCCTATATTCTGTTCCAGTTTGTCTACTTGTACTAGATTTGAGGGCACAGACAGCTATCCCAAAAATAGCAGGATATAGATCAGTAATCATCCTTAATTTCCTATTAACTTAATCTGAAACCTTGTATAACTTACACTATTTTATCATGACTGATCTTAATTGAATCTGGCTTGTTAGATTGCTGTTTTTTATTGACAGATTTTATTCAAATCTGTTATGAATGATAGTATCAAGTCTGAGAGTATAAGCAACTACACTGAAGATGACAAGATTCACTAGGATACCCACTCTGGTTTGATCATTACCTGCTTTTGAAGTTTTACACTGTCAATGTTTTGTTTTTATTAATATGTTATGTACTGTTATGTTCAGTTATACTATGCCTGATGATGTGGACAATTCTATTGAAGATAACAAGAGACAACACAGTAAACATTGTAGATCACCTTGTACTGTGGTTTTATATGACTTTTTCGTTTCATGCTTTTATAGGAATTTGTTTTGTTTTGTCTTGCTATGTTTTGTTTTTCCCTCCAATACAGAAAGGATAGAAATACATGTAGAGACTCATGCATGCGTAGAACCTATAAACAGTTTATGAGAGTGGGTTATATAACCCATGATGAAATGAACAACTACTTTGAAGAAAAAGAGACACTACCATACCCAGTGCTGATTCCGTAGCATCATGCTATGAAATCCAGCAATACTATCATTCTTTGTTCGCAGTGATTTTAGCCTGTTTTGTTTTGTTTAAGTTCAACATACATGAAGGTATAGACAGCTGTTTTGAAGAGAATGAGAGACACTATGACAGCCATTCTTGGCTTCTCTATTTTCTGGTCTTGAAGACCTAAAACGCCTTCCTCATCCTGTTCAGATCAGTTTTATACTATGTTGTTTCATGTGACTTCTCTGTATGTGAAGATATGGACAACTATTTGGAAAAAAGAAGAGACAATATGATGGATAGTGAAGATCTCTGATTGTCTTGCTTTGAAATTTATGTCTTTTACAAGAAACTTATGCTTTCTTATGTTCTGTTTTGTTATGTTTAATTTTACTCTCTTTAAAAATTTTTTTAAAAAGATGGCACTTAAAAATCTGTAGCACTGACTCATACCTAAGAGTAATAGTTTTCATTCTGCAAAATGGTTTGCAGCTCTGAGGTAATTTCACATTCATATTCTCTTCCAACAAATCCCAAGAGGAGACCAGGGGAGGCTACCTCCTCCAGATTGGAAATGGGAACACTGACCTGCAGAGGACAAATGCCCCCAGCCCACCTGTGTCAGTCACAAGTTAGAATCGCAGGCTGGATCCTGTGCCAATGTCTTCCCAATCAGAAATGCTGGAGCTTGTGAGAATCCACTATGACACAACAGGCCGAAAACATGAGGAAGTCACTGTCATGAAAGGCAAAGAAAGTTCTAGATGAAGGAAACTGAGAGCACAGTGACTGGGGTGAACCTGGAGTTCTGGATCCCATCTTGGACTAGAGGAAACAGGTGCTTTTATAACAGCCACCACTGCGGCTGCAGTGTGGGCTGTGTGTGTGTTACCCGGATTCAGTTTAAACGTCCTGAGTTTCACCATTGCACAAGGGTTATGTAAGAGACACCCTTGTTCTCAAGAGAGATAGGCATCCAGATTCTTAGGGTGCAAGGTTATGGCTTCTGTCACCTACTCACAATTGTTTCAGAAAAAATAATACAAAGAATTAAAAATATTGTGTGTAATAGTGCATTGGGATTAAATATACTATATACAGAGAGAAAGAGAGAGAGAGAGCAGCCAAATGCGGCTGTACAAGGTCACTGTGATGCTCTTTTAAGTTTTCTGTGGCCAGAAATGTTTTCAACATAAAAAGTTCAGTAAGACAAATAAAAATGAAAACTTCTAAAATAAAAAACCACTGTAGGAAATGTCATATCTCATATCACTTTTTGTTATTTTTACTACTATTATACTATTATTAATATATTGTTTTAATTATTAAAAATTAATATTTGCCCTCTTGCTAAGCGCCTTCCTCTGGCATGAGCCAAGAGGAGAACCAGAGACGGGTCCCCGAGATTCAGCCACGGCCATGGTGGAACCCAGGAGCCTGCACAAAGAAGCAATTTGCCCGCCCTCTTGGTAAGCGCTTTCTTCTGGCGTGAGCCAGGAGAAGACCCAGTAGTGTCTCTTGAGCCTACCGGTGCGCGGGCTTGGAATCAAACATCCCAAACCCCCAAACCCCCCTCCCATTAGCAACTGGGGACAGAGGTCTGAGCATCTCTTGGCAGGATGACTGCATGCAACATAGCAAATATGGGGGGGTCTCCTCCTCTATCTTATCTTTGAAAGCAAGTGTTGTTTTCAGTTTTGTTTCATTGTGATTAATTGCTTTACTCCATTCAATATTCTCTTTCAATTGATTTTATAACGTTCTGTCTTTGGTTTGATTTTGCTATACTTAATTGACTAGACAGCTATTGTGAAGATAATGAGATATACTATGGTACCTATTAGTGTTATTCCAGTAACCTGCTGTGAGGTTCTGTACCAAAGTCACTGCACTGTCTCAATTGGCTTTGTTCTGTTTGTTCTGTTGTATTTCTACTACCTTCAAAGTGAAAAAAAATTAATATTTAACATTTAATTCTAATATTTAACATTAACAATGACATTTAATAATCATTAACATTAATATTTACCATTATTTGTTTTATTCATCTTACTATTAGTAGTAATATTAATAGATTTTAATTAATATTGATAGCAGTACTGCTTAACATTAATATTTAATTAATAATTAACAATAGTACTTAAGCATTTAATTTTTAAGCATTAATAATATGTTGCTCTTTCTATGATTTTCTTTTGTTTTGTTTTGTTTCTTGAGGCAGGGACTTGCTAACATAGCCCAGGCTGGCTTTGAACTGGTGTCTATCCTCCTACCTCAGCCTCCTGAGTCCTGGGATTACAGGCAGGTACCACCACACTTGGCCACTGTTTCTGTGATTTTTATTTTTACAAAAATTTATCCTCATTTGTCATTATGGAGAAATCTGATGAATCTCAGAAGTGAACTTTCTAAAACACAAACAAAAACTGATGTCTTGGGGCTGGGGATTTAGCTCAGCAGCATAAGCACCTGTCTGGCAAGTGCAAGGTTGTGAGTTCAATCCCCGGTACCAAAAAAAAAAAAAAAAAAAAAAAATACTGATGTCTACACCCTTTAACACTGAAATAAACTTTCAGACCAACTTTATAAATATACTTAACATATTATTTGGGGTACTTTAAACAAAATAGAAGGAAGCTATTTTATTAATCAGATGATTCTGGATATTTTAGGGCCAAATCCTCTACACAAACTAAGTGGTCATCATTGTTTGGCTTGGCTTGGCTCCAAGATGTGTAGAGCTTTTGCATCTAATCTGCCAGGTCTCCCTCTCGTCCCACGCCCAGACCATGGAGATAAAATAAATACACTTATAATTGTAAAAAAGAATCCCACTGCTCTAAAGACTCCAGACTTTGCCCCTCACTCAGTCCCCATCCCTGGGACAAAAGATCACAGTAAGAATGATTCCACTCCCACTTGGTCCTCCCTGGGTGCTACACTTGCAGGGCACTGTGGGACTAAGTTCCACCCTGTCACGTACCAGCTGCTGACTTCTGTCCAGTCACTTCAGAGCCTCATTCACTTGCCTTACGAAACCTACTTGTGCCACAGACTGTGAGTGTCAAGGTCAACAAGGTGGAAGTGCCCTGTGAATTATAAAGCATTCTTAAAATTAAGTAATTAATGTTCAGTTATTTCATTTTGCTTCACCACAAAGAAAAATGACTGGATTTCTTTTTCAGGAAAATTGGCATCTAATTGACTATTTCTCAAAATTATTTTGTTGTGCTCTTCTAGCTCAAATTTTGTGTAGGTCATGTATTTATTTGTCCAAGTTTTTTTCCTATTGATGTTTCTAACTAAAACAGCAGGAAAGCTGTGTTATCAAAATTTCCTGAAATAAATGGTGTACTATCTGGGATTGGCAGCTGGGAGGTGACATCATGGTGGAGGGTGGAAGACAGATACAAGAAGCTGGGTGTGGGCTGCCCGTCATTGAAGGTGGGTAATAAAGATGTGAGTGTCATTATATTATTTCCTCTCCCTGTGTACATCCTTTTCCATAATAAAATGCAAACATTGCCTGAAACTCTAAGGGAGCAAACACCTTACGGCAAAGACTTGATAACCATCTCTGGCTTCATAGCCTTTAACCGTGTGTCAGGTCTAATTTTTATTGGAGAAATCATATGTAAGGGGGTGTAATGGCCTAGATTCATTCACCCCACTTACAGAGGCATGATGGTGACACATAATTCAGAAAAGTGATGTACAAATGCCTCAACTAGAGCTCACTAAGAGAAAGAAGGATGGTGTGACGACGACGGGAATTTATCCCGAAGGTTCCCCACATGGTCACCGTCACAGCTGTGGCTGTGATCCCAGCCCTGTACCAGACACGACTCTTTCAATTGCCTTGTGCTCTGTTAGTGTCAAACGGCACCTACATCTTTATTAGAAAATACAGAAAAAAGTGCTAGCAAACAGCCCTAAACACTGTCAGGGCTTCTCTTGAGCCCAGAGACGATCCTGTCCCTGCAGAAAGCCCACATTCGGTCCCGCTAGATAGATGCCCTTTCATTTGATTGGCAGGTGTGCTTCACCGTAGAAACAGCAGCTCACTGGGATTTGGAGTGAGGACTGGGAAACTGGAGTATCAGCTCGGCTACTAACTGGTTCTTGTTCCTGGGCAAGTGGCTTAACCCAATCGAACCTTAGTCATTTGGGGAGGGGCAGGGGTTGAGAGAGAGCCTGGCTATGTAGCCCATGTTAGCCTTAACCTCACTGTACCCAAGGTAGGCTTCAAACTCATGATCCTCCTGCCTCAGCCTCCCAAGCACTAGGACTGCAGGCTGGTACCACCTCACCTGGTAAACCTTAGTCATTTCAAAAGTGGAAACAATAATAATCTATACCCAGGCACTTGAAGGTGAGAGCTTTATAAACTGTCACATCCTGTTTATTGGATGTCATTGCTATTTTTGCTATTACGAGCAGATTTTCACAGTGAATTGCTTTAAGATTCTATGTTTTTGTTTGAAGTACCTTTTTAAAACTGCCCTAAACTGTCATCCTTGCCTAAAAGTCACCCTTGTTAGTGAAGATAAATGGGCCCATTCAGTGCCACTACTGGGCCCCTGCCAGAACTCACAGACTCTGCCACGCTTGGGCTGGAAGGCAACTTGGGGTCAGGCCAGCCTGCCTGTCATGCATGTATGACCACTAAGGACGCTGGTCATGGCACAACTGGTGTGGACGAGCTGCTGAAAAATAGGCTCCAGGCCCTGGTCCAGAAGGGCAGTCAGGATGCCGAAACTCGGTCATGGATGCCAGGGGACTGGTGCTCAACAGATGGAGAAGCCCCCAAACTTTCCTCAAAATCAGCGTCCCTCTCGTCTGCCTCATTCCCCCCCGCCCAGTGCTGGTAGAACTTTCTCCAAAGTTCCCTTACTTACCTGGCCAGGTCCACCCAAATAGAAACACAACAGCTCTTAGTTTCTTACTGAAATTTCATTAACTGCAGAAGACTAGACTCATTTAGCCTGCATGGTAGTGCACGCTATAATTCTCCGGCACTTTGGGAGCCTGAGGGAGGAGCAAGTTCAAACCTAGTGTCTTAGTGTCTTTCCCATCTCCGAACCAAAATACCCAACACTCACAGCTCTGAGGAGCAGAGGTGCATGGTTGGTAGAGGTTTCAGTCTATGGTCAGCTGGTCCCAAGGCAGGGTGACAGGGCAGGGGCCCCTGGCAGAGCAGAAACAGCTCAAGCCTTGGGGTGGAGAGCAGAGAGAGATCAAGGGAAGAGGGGGAGATGGGCCCTTCCAGGCCTCGCCCCCAGTGACCACCTCCCCCAACTAGGTTCCACCTGCAAACATCACATTTGCTGGGTATCACACTGGCATGATCCAATCACCCCCCCCAACCCCCGACAGTGAGCCCATGAGGCTTTGGGGAGCATCTAAATACAACCCATAGCACCCAGCCTGGGGAACTTGGCAACGCAGTGAGAACTTGTCTCAAAATAAAAACTAAAAAATATCTGGGCATGCAGTTTAGTGAAAGAGCCCTAAATTCAATCCCTAGTACTACAGGGGAAAAAAGATTTTAAAAAATACGGAAATCTGTCAACTACCTGGACAGCCTTTGCTATAGGCTGCTGTCCTCATCTTAGTCCTGCAGAGAATTACTTACAATTCACAGTATTTCACAGCACAACAGACTCTGGCCCAGCCCATTGTACCATCTCCAAGCCCTCTGAGGTTCATCTCAGAATCACTTACTCTTCCTCTAAGAATTGTCTACATCCCTCCTTCTTTTGCTGTTCTGGCGAAAGTATTTCTAAATCACATCAGGCTACTGGGTAATCACACACCTGTGATTGTCTTCCACACTGAGATTTTTCCCCTAGTGCTCATTAATAAATGTGTGTGCCTTCTCTTCTATTTAATTTGTCTACCTTTAGATCATTCCATTGCAACTTCAGAAGGCGGAGAAAAAATTTCCTTTCACCTTACACTATATACACGTGAAAAATTACTATAATCCAGATGCTCTGTCTCTACATCATCAGGTCCCAGATTGTGCTCCTTGGAATACAAGTCCCTCAAGATGATAAGAACTGTCATGCATAGGAGGACTCCACAGATAAATCTGTGAAATGGTAGTAATTTGATGGTAAGCAGAATTATATGCAGAGAATTTCCAAAGCCTTGTGCCTGTGGGCTATTATATTCTAAATCTAAGAGATGGGCCAGAACTTCCCAGAGATATGTGACTGCAGAGCCTTCCTTTGGCCCAGACTCGGGCCACATGGGCTCGTCCGTTCACTATCTCTGTGTCTGCGTCATCTGGGGGAAGTACTCGACCACTCCCCAGCTCCATTTCTGCACCAGAAAAGTGGGGTTGATGAAGGGGCATACTCTATTGGATTGCTAGGAAGATTCAGTGGGTCAACAGGAGTGAGATGTTTGGGACAGTACCCCAAAAGTTTTTGCTATATTACACTGTTATTCTCATGCTGTTTCTCTTTGTTGTTACTTTGGAGGACGTACAGTGACATCTCAGCAACCCAGGACAAATGTGTCACCACGAGACACTCTGCTGTAGGTCAGTGGTGACACATGCCCACAGACCCTAAGGCAACAGATGGCCAGCCCTTCCACCTGAGCGTCCACACAGCTGCTCTGCGATGGACACCAAGGCTGCGTGTCTGCAAAAGCACACTAGATGGTTCTGAGGAACAGGTGGGTTTGGGACCCACTAATCCTGCCAATGCCACTTTGACAATTTTACTTAAGGCTGATGGTTCAAAACTCTAGACGCTTCATCCCCTTGATTTATAAGAACTTCAAAGACTTAAGGAGAGAGAAGAAAGGCTGCAATCCTGACCAGTAGAGGCGTCCATGGTGCCAGTGGGGCCGCCTGATTGCTGTGGTGCTTTATGCAGCTACAAGCCGTCCGAAGCATTGTCAGCCTCTTGGGGTCCAGAGCAACACAGAGAAGGGCAAAAAACAATAGAGCAGCCTTCCACCCTGGTAAGTGACTGCGGTCTGGCGAGCCGCGGCCACCCCAGGGCGGGGAAACAAGAAGCAAGAGCGTTTCCTGAGATCCGCGCCATGCTGGAACTTAGGGCGCCGAGCCAACCAGTAAGCAGCCTGCTGCCTACTGGGGCGCGGGCTTAGAATCAAACACACCACCACCACCACCACCACCCCCCCCCCGTTAACAATTGGGATCCAGGGATCTGCGTATCTCTTAGCAGGTGACCATATTTGGTACAGCAAGTCGGGGGAGTTTCCTTCTACTATCTCTGAAGGCAGATATTTTTATCGCCGTTTTGCTTTGTCCTGATTAACAGTGTTGCTCTATTCAATACTCTGTGTTGATGTGTTCTATAATGTTGTGTATTTCTTTGATTGTGCTGAACCTAGTAGAAGAACAACTATTGTGAAGACAACGAGATATACAATGTTGCCTGTTACTGTTGTCCTGGTGACCTGCTTTGATGTTCTGTGCCAATTTCACTATACTGTCTCAATTGGCTTTATTCCATCCTGTTTTTTTTTTTTTTGTAACTGTTTGCAGCCTCACTGTGTGTTCACTTTGTATGCCTTAAATTTGTAACATGAACAGCTATTTCTGGGAGGACAGTATGTGGTTTGTCAACTAGTGATTTATGGTTTTTTTTGAGGTTTTGTATTGTTTCTACCCTTTTTTTTCTGTATTGCTTTTTTTTTCTCTTTAAATAAAATTAAAAAAAAAGAGAGAGCAGGTGCAGGAGGAAAGGCAGAGATAAAATACCTTGTCCGAAGGATAAATGCATTTCACTGTTTTTAAACTCACCAGCATCCTGGCCATACATGTTATATCATTTTGAAACAGCACTAAGTACTTATGTCTGGGTTCCCCAAGCCTCACCCACAGAATCCACCTCTAGGTCCTTGGAACTCTGCCACGGTGCGAGCTGTAGTGTTTCAGCACCACCTTAATTGGCATGGTTTCTGTTAGTGTGCCTGCTTCACACACAGAGAGCCGTTTCTTTTTCTGTAACACAAGAGCCTTAAGTCCTTTGCACTATTTCAAAAGTAAGCTTCTCTACCTGCACTTACCAAGTCCTGAAGGAGCTGAGGAAGCAGAATACAGCGTGCCCATGTGCGAGCACCACCCTCCTTATTGCTAACAAAACCATCCAGACAGCAAGACTGCCTCAGCGCTGCTTCTCCTCCCAGGACAGACCAGGCCCTCCTCTGGAGCATCCCAGCAACAAAAGCCAGACAAACAGAGCAGCACACTAAGTCCTTCATTTAGAGAAATAGACGACTTCATCCCCATGCACTTAATCTTGGATGGAGACAAACAGATCAAGTTAAAAATGTTATCTTTTCTCACATACTGGTGAAGAGCAACATTGTGATGTGATAAAGATGGCTCAGAACCGTTATGCTGGCTTTTATTTGGGGGTTTCTGTTTCTGCCTTTTGCTTTGCTGAGACAGGCTCTCACCAGGTAGCCCAGGCTGGCCTCAAACCTGTAGTGACTCTCCTGCCTCGACCTCCCAAGTACACGGCTCACAGGGGTGTGCCACCATGCCCAGCCATTGCGCTGTTCTGTAAACTGAATACAGCTTTTTAACATACTGTGACAATTAACTCATTGTGGTATTTATAAACATCAAATTGATTAAAATTACTCTAATTGGAAAAAATGTTGCCCATCCACAGAGTATAATACATGCATATCAGGTTTGAAGGGTCTGGCTTCTGCATCTAAGTGTATTTGGTCACTGTGCTGATTACGTGGCCCACCAAAATCAGCACTTGGTTATAAGCCTTCGGAGGGGAACGGGCACCTCTCAGACATAACTGCAAATTGAGCTCCATGTAGAAGCCTCTGCTTTCCGCTGATACAGAATTATTTTATCCTCTGCAAAGCTCACCAGCTAGAAGGTACTTGGAAGTTATTGTATTGATTATGATACCATAAATAGCTGTAATATAATGGATTTCCCCCTAAGCACATGCATATTTTCTCTCTCTAATTCCCAGTGCAGGGATGAGCAGAGAGCACGGTTCCATCCAGCCTCTCCATGCGGGTGCTCATCCCATACAAGCGCCCGGGACACAAAAGGATGACCGCACAAACCACTAAATAGATCATTTCCCATTAGCGCAGCGCGGAGCCTATTCCTGGTAGTGGAAATTAGGCCATGCTAAAGTGAGAGCCCAATAATGAGAGCATAAAAATGAATACACGCCACTAAGGTGAGCTTCATGCCTCCAAGAACCAACCTACTTCTCTTTGTAGTATGCTGGAAGGAGGCTTTGGGCGAAGGAAGAATGAAGAGCCATGTGCGGATTTTGTGCGTCCACTTGGCTGCACTGTGGTACTGAGATGTGAGGTCAAACATTATGCCAGATGTTTCTGTGAAGGGTTTTTCTTTGAAGTAAGGACTGACATTTAGAACAGCAGACTTCGAGCAAAGCAGATGTGATACACACAGGCCTCACCCAGTCAGCCGAAGACCTTCATGGAAAAGACTCACTTCCACCAAAGAAGAGAAAAGTCAGCCAGTAGGCTGCCAGGACGCTGTGGCCAGTGGCTCTCCCTGGGTCAGGCACCTACCAGCCTGCCTTGCCAGTCGCCTCTGCAATTGTGTGAGCTGCCCTGATTCCTTACTCCCTCTGCCTCCCTCTGCCCCTCTCTCATTACACACGCACATACACACAACACACACATGCTCTCGGCTCTGCAGAGATCCATGTAATCCAAATTGCAAGGGTCAGCAGGGGCCAGCTGGAAGCAGGACCGCAGAAGGGCTGGAGAGCGTGGAGGAGGGCAGCTGCCAAGCTCAGCACTGCTGTGCCTGGGGGACCTGGACGCCCACACGGACACCAGAGCAGCCCAGGCGATGCCAGCTGAGACCCAAGACTTCCCACTCCTCTGGGTCGAGACAAAGATCTGGGTGACCCAGCCCCACCCACAAAGCAAAGCTTGAACTCCCCCAGCTTGCTCTGCTTGGTTTGTTGAATTAATTTAGGTCACTCCTGGTCCCATCCCCATGGCCTCGCCTCTCACCGTCACCATTACTCGCACTGCCTGACGTAGGTGGAGCGGCTTCTGCTTGCCCTCGGTGGCCCTCCAGTGGACGTGCGTCCTCTGGCTGCGCCTGGTCCTGACTTTCCTCCAGGCAGGTCCCGAGCCATGCAATGCTGACCACTCAGCAAGGGAGGCTCATCGTGGTGTTAAAAGCACAGCCTGTGTCCACTGCAGCTGGGCGGGGCGGCCTTCCTGTCTTCCCTCTCATAACTCCAGTAGACATTTCATGAAGCTGGTGCCTACCAGGTCAAACCATTCATCATGTTGGGCTCATCTGGAGGAACAGAGAGAGAACCGGCATTAGCCGGACCCACTGCACCAGGTCTCAGCCTCCTCCCTGCTTCCTCACACGCGCCGTGTCAGCTAAAGAGCAGAAGCTCACCCACTGCGTCCTCAGGCGCCTGAACGAGGCCCTCGGAGTTAGATGGGAACTGTATTTTGACTTGAGATTTTTCCCTCTTGTGTCTGAACATTTGGGATCATTTCCCCCTAAATCTAGAGTATTTCTTCATCTTTCCCAACCTTCAAACTTAGTGTCATCGATTCTCTCTAAATAAAATGTGTTTGTAAAAACTGAGAAACATCTGTACTGACAAAGTAAATAAAGAAAAGCTTTAGGAGAGAGAATATAAAAGACAACAAAACTAGCATCCACTACCCTCTCCCAAGCTTTGGGAGGTGAGGCCCATGCCCTGATACCGTATTTCCTTGGATTCTGGGGCACTGCTTTATGGGCAGGGCTCTTGCATGCTAATCAATCTATTATCAGTCACTGCTGGACGAGAGTTCTGGGATGCCCTAGTCATCAGCCCGAGCCCCCCGGGGACCTGCTAGGCTTGTAGGCACACTGACAACAGCAGCACTGTTAAATTAGGACAGGGGTGGAAAGCACTTCGATGAATATTACCGTAAGTCATATTGCAATGGGCACCTCCACTTAAACACAATGCATTTAATGACACGTTTATCCCCACTGCTCCTAAGACTGCATGAAAATGATAAAAAGAGAATGCCAGGGCCAGGGATTTAGTTGAGTGGTGCAGCACCTGCAAGTGTGAGGTCGTGAGTTTGATTCCCAGTACCAAAAAAAAAAAAAAAAAAAAAAGCAGAGTGAGGGAGGGGGAAAATGCCAAAGATGTAAAGCCAAAAGCATAAGGAAATGGTAGATTACAAAAAGGAAAGAAAAAACATGGAGTCAAGAAGACAGCAGAGGAAATATCAACAAGAGTCTCACAGCTGAAGAACAGATGGATGAATAACAACTGACGAGCAGGACGAGGAAGGAAAGCTGGAGTGAGTCACCGCCAGGGAAACGGGGAAACGGCGCTAAGAGGAAGCCCTCTCACTCTCACTGAGCACCTCCACCTCACAGGCGCTGGGTGTGCTGCAGGTGGATGTTAGGAACCAGGCTGCAGCCGGGTGAGAGGACCCTAAGGAGTTCCCGAGCCCCTTGCACCGTTTATGAAGCCTGATGGTGCTATTCCCAGCCGGAAGAAGCCACACTGGTCCTCTTAAACCACAGAGTATGGACTTGGGGGCATGGGACCCAGCGGCGGGGCAGGAAAGGTCAGGGACGGAAGCCAGTGTGGCCCTCCGCAGCCTCTAGAGGAGACCTCCAAGCCTCCCTGTGTCGCAGATCAGGAGAGTCTCTCTGGGCACTGGCCACATGGAGGAGGGGTAGGAGCAGGAGGGTAGGAAGGGGAGGGGGAGGAGGAAGAGGAGGAGGAGGAAGAGGAGGGGAAGAAAGAGGAGGGGGAGGAGGAGGACACCGATACTCAAGGCCGCTTCACACCTGTGCAGCTGACAGCACCCTGCAATGGGCACAGGGGCCTCAGCGGCTGTTAGTGGACAGGACCCTGGCTATGGGCTCTCAGACACTGACCCCTGACTGTTCCAGGCATTTAACATCTTGCATAGACTTCCAGAAAGCCAGAGGAAATTTTGGCATTTATAACTACCAATGATGACAAATGTTGTATGATATAAAATAGACAGGTAACCAGTTACTAAAACTGTGAGCCACGGCTGTGCATCTTCATATGCCAAGGGGTACAATACAACATGACGTTAAAGGAGAAAAGAAAGATGCAGAACATTATGCTGTAAATAACAGGGCCAGGATACAGCTCACTGGCACAGAGCCTACCTGGCAAGCACAAAGTCTTGAGTTCGAGTTCTGATGGGAAAAAAAAATAAATGCACTCTTTGATTTACTGAAATCAACTAAGCCAACAGATTTCTAAAACATCACCGTATTTGGGCAGTCAGATTGCCACAGTGGAAAGAACAAGGTCTTGGCGTGAGATGGACCTGCGCTCATACTCTGGCTTTGTTGATTACTCCTCTTTGACAGATCTCATAGCTGTACTTTCTTAGCTCAGTTAGGCACACACAGAGTAACAGCACTATCCAGTGTCGTAAGAATGAAAAGATAACGTCTGTAACGCTCTGAGTGCAGTGTCCGGGGTGTAACTGGTTCTGGATAAGGTTCCCCACATACCTCCTTGGATCCCCTCTGACCATGCAGACGGGAAACTCATTTGGAGCTTGGTCTGGCGGGGGACGGGGTGGGGGAGGCAGAAGGGGTGAGCTGATGTGCACCCTGCATGGAGGTAGAGAGCAGGCAATCAGCGCTCACCCTCTGAGCCGTGCAATCGCAGCTTCAGGACAAAGACGGCTCGGCTGGCCTTCCCTCCACCTGTTTCTTGCCCTCCCAGGCTGGTGTGACAAACACACCGTAAAAACTGACATCACCAACCCCGGCCCAGAGTGGGGGTGACTGGGGAGTGAGGATTCGACCCAAACCCATCCTGGTGCAGGGCCCCGTGAGCAGGGGCCCACTGAGGGTGGAACACGTGTGGGTGGTCTGGGACAGAGGGGCCAAGCAGATGAGCCCACGGACACTGCCACACTTCCCACCACAGCCGTGGGGTAGAGCAGCCACCTCTCACCAGCTGCTGGCCACTCTGGGTCTCAGTAGAAACAGGAGGAAAAAATCCTGCATGCAACCTGGGGGCTGGGGAAATACTTAAGACACACTTTCGCATGAAGAAGGAATAAATGCACCAAAATGCAGTGCATGATTATATATGTATCTGGCAAAAATCAGCCCCTGGGAGCGTAGGTCTTTGGCACACCAAGGCCTGGGTCACCAAAATTTCTTTTAAAAAAGTAAAATACCCTGAGAGATTAGAAGTAGTATGCCAGAAGATCCGTAATGGTCAACTCAAGGTCATAAGATTTCAGGGTGATTTATTTTCTTTTCGTGCTTTTCTCTTTACCCAAAATTCCCCAGTGACAATATGTTATTTTTACAGTAAATATTCCATACCTTTCAGGTTTCTGTTTTTCTGTTTGTCTGGTATTGGGGATTGAACCCAGGGCCTTTCTATTGAGCTACATCCCAACCTTTTCAAAGTTTTTGTTTCTTATTTTGAGATAGAGTCCTGCTGTGTAGCTAAATCCTAAACTGCAGGCCTCTGGCCTCAGCTTCCCAGCAGGCTGAGATGACAGGCCTCATCAGCAGGCCAGGCTACCCTTCATTTCTAAAGTAAGAGATTTTCAATGTCTCATAGGAAATATGGATCCCAGGAAAAGACAATAACCATTCTAAAGGGCAAGTAATAAGTCACCCAAAACCCCATACAAATCATTTCAATTTTAACCGGAAAAAAGAACTCAAAGTAATCATCATAACAATAATGGCACAGTAACCCCAGGGCCACTACTGTTCTTCCAGCACTAGAGCCTGATGTGTGGGCCCTGGTTCCGGGCTGAGGAGGACCCGAAGACCAGCCGGCAGCCTGGTGAGCCTGGGCCTCCCACAGGCTGCTCGCTCTAGTTTTGTTTCTCCTCTGCACAGAAACAGTACTTGGGTGAGTTCAGCCTTTTCTTCTGAATCGCAGAGCTCGAAGAAAACTTGCTGGCGAGCACATTGAAATAAGATTGTGTGGAGAAATTGGGCTGTTACGATCTGCTCTCCACTTCCTCCTCCAAAGAGATAGGGTCTGTGTTTGAGGAACTGTTAGAACAGCAGACTATTTTGGTCCTGGGAGCTGCCTGTGAAAATAGGAATAATATTTAATGATAACATCTTCCTAGGTGCAATAAAACAATGCCTTTCCCCCTGCTCAGTGGAGTCAGTGATATTCCAAACGCCTGAATGAATTGCTAATTAGAATGGCACGGAGTCCTTCCTGCTAGGGTAAACAGGAAGTATTTGTTGTGCTACACCAGCCCTCTGAGATCTTACCTGCCTATCCTGGTCAGCCCCTCTCCGCCTTTGAACGACAAGACCCACAGACAGGATAGAAAGGGCATCTCACTTGGACTGTTGCCACAAGACTTTGGAAACTCTCCCACTATTTTCAAGGAGGCTCTGATGACAGATTGCGCCACTCCACCACAGCCTGTTTCTCTGCCCCCTCCTGTTGAACCACAGCAATGTTTATAGACCGTCAAAATGCTGAAACGCACCTCTCTTGCCAGCCTCACCGGCTCAAGATCTCTGAGTTGTTGGTGCTACCATGCTTGCCTTCCACATGTTGCCCCAGTCTTTTGCCACCCAAAGCCTGCTGGTACACCTGCCTGGACCTAAGAAATGCTTTCTCCTGCCATTGGCTCCTGTCAGCCAGCCCCTCTTTGCCTTTAAATGGAAAGACCCCCGGTCTGAACTCAAAGGTTAACTGACCTATGCTCAGCTTCCCAGAGGTTCAAAAACTTGTTTATCCTCTTTGGAGAAGCCTTCGCAACTTGCCTCACTAGTTTCCCAACACAAAATATTGCTGCAGAAAAACCAATATCAAGCCATATGGAAGACTTTGCATGAAGGAATCTAGAGGGCAAGATTTATTGATCTTACACCGTCAGGCTGAAGGACTGTATCAGAGTCCAAATCACCAGCCATGAGTCAGCTTAGGGTTCAGTTTAAATACAGTTTTCAAGCAGGAAGCACAAGGCAGATGGCAAGTTATTACATGACTGATTATGTGAATTAAGTCACATACTGTCAGACAAGCAAGTTCTAAATAGATTTACTTAAAAGAAATTGTTTACCACAATGTAGAAACATCCTGGGGACAAGGGGAAAGGATTCAAATGGAGCAAGCAAAGTTACAGGTGTGCTTGACTGGGCCACTGTTGCAAACAAAGTACTTGAAGCAAGTTGGAACTATATATATATATATATATATATATATATATATATATATATATTCTTTTAACTAAAGGAATCACAAGCTGGACATAGTCACATTGACCCAGTGCATTATCAGGAGAAAAGCAGCTGGACCCAGACAGTCAAGGCTGACTGAATTTAGCATGGTAATTCTGTGACAAGTACTACAAGTACCGAGAGCATAGACAGAGGTCACTATTTGATTTTTAACTTTGCTATAGCATGTCTGTAAGTTTATTGTTCTATAACTGTGCCTTTACTGTTTTTATAACTGTGCCCTTATACCATCACTGCATTGTTGATTAATGACACCCAAACTGCCTGCTGGAAAGACACAAAAGCTCTGCTGCATTATCTGCAGAAACTGGTTGTAAGGAAGAAACTGCAAATTTCTGAGCTACTGGCTTCTATAGAATCTGCGTCTTGAGTTCACAAAAACAATGATATTTACTCAGACTGTCAGCCCCTGGGAGCAGCCAGTGGCCTACCTGTGCCAGTACTTGGATCCAGTCACTAAGGGCTGCCTCCCCTCATTGCTCCATGCCACTGCCCTTTTGATAAAAAAACTGGTAAGGTCACCTTGGACCAAGACCTAACCATCCAGGTGCCACATGCTGCGCTGCACCTCACCTAGTACCAAGGACTCTTACGGAAAAATCCTCGTCTAACTCTTGTGGTGATAAAACCACTCAAACCTGCCTGCCAAGCTGGGCCCAGCAGACCATGACCACCTGGCACGGACTGATAAACTGTTCTCAAGCCAAGCAAACTTAAAAATGAACCCTCTGAGAGATGCTGAGTACACCTTGTACATGGATGAAGTAGCTCTGTTCGAAATGGAGTCTGACAGGCTAGATGTGCTGTGGTCACCTTGGACAAAGCTATTTCAGCCAAAGCTCTCCTGCTACTGCTTCCTGCTGCTGTTTGGAAACCTACAGAACAATCCAGTTCAGTGACCTAATCTCCCTCTGGGAATCCAATTGACTGAAACATCAACCTCAGCCAGAAATCTTTACTGAGCACTCCTGGAAAATACATCTTCATCAGAGCCAGACCTGCCCTCGCTGCATGTTCTGCAAGCTCCCACTGCAGCACTGGCACTCACACCCCTGCAGCCAGCTCAGGCTTCAGCATCTGTGTCACTGGCCCTGACTTCCCTAGATAATGCCTACCCTTGACCACTGGCAGAGACAACAGGCCTGCATTTGTAGCAGAGGTAACTCAAAAACTAGATTAAATAAACACTACATACAACATACAGGCCTCAAAGCTCTACAAAGTTTAAAAAAAAACAACTTATAACCAGCTCCATAAAAATTTAGCTGAAAGATCAGCTATGCCTGTAGACACTCCTGCACACACATATAACCCAGGTGCATATTAATAGCTCTTAAAGTTTCAGAAATCCAGCCATAGATCCACCATTTCAGAGTCCTGCTGAGTTTCTGGAGAACTCACGGACCAGACAGCTCCTGTGAAGCTCACTCAGAAGAGACAGTACACTCAAAGCCCTGCTCTGGACACTCCAGATGCTGACTGGTCCACACACAGCAAAAGCCTAAAGACACCATTCATAGGATTGTTCTATACCTCCATGCATTACTCCCTTGATTTCTGAGCCTTTGCAGGCTGCTTACCCCACTCCTTGCTTTCATCTCAGTTTACGTATGTATTTGATATTATATTATACTTTTGCATAGCTCTACGGATGATTGTCCCAAGAGAATACAAAACAACCAGTAGGGCCTTTCCCCTTATTCTACAGTTGACCAAGATTCAACAAGTGTCCAAGGCACATTGGATACACCCCGAGATCAGATTAATCCCTTTACTCCCTTATCAGAGTCAGTTTAGGGAGAAACCCTATGATAAGGAAACAAATCACAACTCCCGATGGGAAAACTTTCATTCATGGGGACCTTGGCTAGGACCCATCCTAGGACCACTCACAGCCCTAATATTACTGCTTCTAGTTGAGCCTCAGCTCAAAAGATCACATGTAATGTGCCCAGAAAAGATTTGCAAAAACTAAAAGGGGGGGGGGAGATTGAGCAGAAAATGTCCCCCAGCCAAACTGTTAGTTGCCCAGGTAAACAGTTCCTGTTACAGTTCCTGTTACGTCTGTCTCTTGGAGACACTGTGTTGCATAGCTGGTCACTGTGATGCCTACTATAAAAAGAAACAAAGACAGATGGGGGTTTAGCTCAGCGGCATTAGCATCTGTCTGGCAAACGTGAGGTCATGAGTTCGATCCCCGGCACAAAAAAAAAATCTAAAAGTTATATGTAATATATTAATAAGTGTCTGCTTGGCAAACATAAGCACTTCAGACCCTAACTATTGAACTGAGTATTTGCTTTTTTCCCTTCATGCTGGGGATAGAACCCAGGATCTCTCACATGCTAGGCAAGGGCTTTACAATGGGCTGCAACTCCACTCCAATATTTGTTATTTTTAACATTACTTCTTTATAATAAAATTTAAAAATTCCTAAAAAATACATGCATTGCAAGTTTTATTAATTAATGCAGGCTTTGACCACAATCTTCATTTTGAAGGAGCAGCTGACCATGCTGTAAGCTGCTCAGGGCAGGGACCGTGCCTGCTGGGCTCTCCAAGAGGCTGGAATTGCTTTGGTTCCCTGTCCTCAGACAACAGCTTGCTAGGTGCCTGAACTGCGCACAGTACCAACTTCTGCGTGGATTCCACCTCTCTAGACGCACTGCAGCTTGGCACGGTTAGTTCAGACTCCACGTGTCCTCCTGTGGTCTCATTTGCACGCCCACTCTTGGGCGGTGGAACAATTAACCTGTCCAGTCCAAGTGCGCCCGTGCTGCAGGAAATCTGGTCCCGCGTGGGCTGAGTCTTGGCACAAGTTGGGCAGCGTGCTACTCTGCAGGGTGTGCGAGTTAAAACTCTTCTTTTTTGGACTTGTCCATGTCATGCATTCAAGCTGCTGTGGGCTGCGGAAAGTGAAGTCCCAGATCAAGGAGGACCTGGACCGGGGAGGAAAGTGCTTCCCACAGCCTGCAAACCGCCCAGGAGGTGGCCTTGGGTGGTGCTCAGTGGCCTCCGGGGCTTTCTGTGGATGACTTGCTAACAAGGGAGGTGTGAGGGGTCGTGGCCAGCGTGCAAAGCCCTGGGAGCAGCTGGGACATAGGCCAGGTGCTGTTCTTGTTTAGTTTTGTTTTATTTGTTTGTTCAGACAGGGTCTTGCTCTGTAGCCCAGGCTGGCCTCAGACTCAAAGAGGCCCCTGCTATTGCTTTTAGAGCTGCACCCCACAGGCCCAGGGTACGATTCGTGGGCAGAATGAAGAAATGACAGAGCATCTGCTCCTTTTATCCCTCTTTGGGACTTGCGAATGGGCCGGAAGTCTGCAACAATCCCACAGTGCTGCTATCAGCAAGTACTTTTTACTGTGGAAATGTGGGAAGTTATTAGATCAGAGGTTTTTTTAAAAGCCTGAGTTATGAAAATTACATACCAGATCACATGTTTTCATCATTTTGGTGGTAAATGCATTTGCTTTTGATAAGATTATCTTTAATCGTTTTATCCACAGAGGCCTGAAGTTAATAGAGTAACACATTAAAAATGGTGTAGTTCAGTAGGCAATAAGGTTATGTCAAGATTTAAACCAGATATTTATGACTAAAACAATGACCTACTGCTTTGAATCGCCACCTGCTTGATTTAAATAAATATGAAAATCACAGGATTGACGCTGGTTTCCAGTTACCCAGATCATGCCAGAAGGTGTTCACATCCACTGTGAAATTGATGCAGGGGGAATGCTAGATGTCAAATGTGCCAGTTTGTGTCCCTGAAGTTGAAGAATGAATTCCAAGGAACAACAGAGGTTATGAGTAGGAAAATTTATTGGAAAAAAGAATGGAGAATAGGATAGCTCCTGAGAGACAGGAGAGGTCCCAAGTGGGTTGCTAAATGAGCCCACCTCTCAAAGAAGGTTTTATAGAGCAAAATCATGAGGTGGGTACTGAAAGAGTTTTGCCCTAGTATAAATTACTGCACAGTTATGGCGGTGGTCTAACGTGGCGGAAGGCCAAAGTGAGAATGCTTACCACTTCCTGCTTCTTCTTCAGCCCTAATCGTAATTCCGCTTTCTGTTTGCATGCACAGAGAATTCCAGTCAGTCCCTCACACGTCATCAATATCCGCCCATGCGCCACTTCAATCAGAGGTCATATAACGCTCTGCCTCTCTGTATCTGGTCGAAGGAGACAGCCCAGCCACCATGGGTTGTGTGCTCCTTCCCACGTCCTTAGCTCAATAAACCTGTCCATTTTTGTACTTTTGCTTCTCTGTTGCGCCAGAACACTCTAACAGGTACAATGTGGGTCAACCAGTAAGATTGCAAGTATAGTCACTTATGTAATATTGATGTAACATCACAAGGGTAACTGGGTAACTTCATTAATCCTGATCCATAATCTGTAGTCTTAATGTCATTTCTAGTTTGAGTAGCCTTAGTCTTAGTTGGTGGGAGGGTTCCCCACCTCTAGTGAGATAGTGGAAATCTCAAAAGGGTAGTACCCGTAACCCCAAGCCTCTGTCCATCCTTCAGGGCGGTGTGTAAATCTAGCCAGTATGGCTTTAACCTTCAGATGCAGCCCCAGCCCCAGTCCTGATGCATCCTTATCTTCCGCACTGACTCCCCGGAGGCCCAGCCCTGTCTGATTGCCTACTAGATTTCTACCTAATTTAGCTGTCTAAAATAAAGCCAGATAGCCAGCAGCTCCCCAGACTCAAAGGACATCCCTGGGTCCCCTCAAGCTGGTATCACAAAATACCATAAACTTGGGGGGCTTATATGGAACAGAAATCCTCACAGTTCTGGAGACTGGAATCCAAGACCAGGGTAGAGCCATTAGTGCCCTAGACACCAATGCACTGACCCTGTTCCTAGGGGCTCCCCCTCCTCGCCCTCCTCACTTTCCTCTTCCTGACACCATCACCTTGAGGGTGAGGATTTTAATAGATAAACTCAGGGAGGAGTAACAGTCAGGCCACAGCAGACACAGCGTAACTTTGTCCAGTGTTGTCGGCATGTTGTGCCCTGTGCTCCAGGCCCACCTGGGAACCCCGTGGCCTGTGGCCCAGAATGCTCAAAAGTCATGGCTCCTAGGTGTCCCTGGCGAGCTCGATGGGGCACAACCCAGAGACCGAGTTTTGCACCATTTCTCATTTTGTGCCACACGCTCAATAGCTTGGATGGGTCTGAAGTCAGGAAAAGCTGATCTGAATTCACAGCCTGGTTGAATTGTCCAGTAAAGTATAGGACTTCAATTCCAAGTAAACACACATCTTTTTTATTAGTGTTACAGGCAGCTGAGCCAGTTAGAAATATTGTAGGCAGTCAGACAGGGCTGGGCCCTGGAGGAGGCTGGCACAGAGGACCAGATTCTGATGACCTTGGAGGAGATACACCCCTTGCTGTGGGCCAGATCTCAGCACAGAAGGCAAAACAAATGCAACCACACCCGTAAGTATAATCCTTAGGGATTAAGTCTGGATCACCTAGAGAAGTCAAGAGTCACCATCCCAATCCCCTATAGGACGAGTCACGGATCTCTAAGAATGGTCACTTTTGGGGGTTGGGGATTTAGCTCAGCGGCATAAGCGCCTGCCTTGCAAGCTTACAGTCATGAGTTTGATCCCCAGTACTGATAAAAAAAAAGATTTAAAAAAAAAAGAATACCCGCTTTCTACATGGCTCGCTTCCCCATTTGTCCCCAGTGTAATCAATTTTACCTAAGCTATTAATCTTATTGGTTGACCAGAGCTCTGCCCCACCTCACGTCCTTCTACCTCGAGAGTTCCCAGTTTTCCCCAACTTTAGACCCGCCTCACCTCATGGTTTTACTCTATAAAAATCCCAAGAAAATACACAATCTTTGGTAACCACTCGGGACCCCTTCTGTCTCTCTCTCTGACAGAAGCTTTCTTTCTCTCAAATATTCCTACTCTTCACCTCCACTGTTCCTAATATTCATTCTTTGATTTTAGAGAACACGAACTCGTACCAGACATATGGTAGGTCGGGAGTTTCGTTCCCCATATCATTAGGAGTATATTCCAAATACTTATATGGGACATTCTTATACTAAAAAAATAATTATGGCTTACTTGAAATTCAAATTCCATTGGGTATGCTGCGTTTTATTTATTTTATTTTATTGGGGTTTTGCTAAACATGTTAAGGTTTAACCTCCGCTTCTCCATCCATTCCTAGGTGAGGAGAGTCAACATAAAAGGCAGTAAATAAAATGCAGAAAATATTTAATGTTTTGTAAGAGAGACATAAAACAGAGAAGGAAAAAGAAAAGCAATGTCTACATGATTAACCTTTTTACCACAGGGCAGTTAGCTGCTTTCTCCTTGCATTAAGAGTCTGTTCAGCTGAGAGTCCTGGGCCTCTCAGAAACTCCTCTTTGGGGCCAGGGATTTAGCTCAGTGGTTCAAGCACTTGCTTGGTAAGCATAAGGTTGTAAGTTCAATCCCTGGTACCAAAAAAAAGAAAAAAAGAAAAAAAAGAAACTCCTCTTTCTCTACTATAGCTAAGGTGGGCACGGGCAGCAGAGACAGCACCAGAACCCAGGAGCCATCTATGAGGTAACGGCAGGGGTCCGCTACTGGGTACCTGCACACAGGAGGCAAAGTCAGTGTGTCAGAGACGGCTGCCCTCCCCTGACCATTACTGCAACACCTGCCCGCTGTCCACAGCAGCCCAGGTAGGGAACTGTAAGGTAAGTAAGCAGCAGATGCCCCCAGGCTCGTGCAAAGGCATCGTGTCATGGAATGTCATGTGTGGCTGCAGGCAGATAGCGTGATTATGACCATCTGCGCTGAACAAGGAGGAGTGTGTCCCTTTCATAGGGATGGAGAGGAGGCAGGGGACATTGTGGGGGAGGACCCCAACCAACACCTGTGGCCAAAGTTCTCTGGCAATCTTGCCTCTCAGAGGGCAGTCTTTGAAGTGACCGATGTAGGCTCTCAGGTGCCTTCAGACTTCCCCAGGGCCTGCACACTTCCTGTCCGGTCTTACGCTTAGTGCTATCTGTGCTTGTTGATGCTGCCCAGTGCTGAGCTGAGTTCCCTGCAGACAGGAGCCCTTCCGCTGGCAGGCGGGTTGGGGGTTGGGGAGTCAGGACTGGTGGAGACTGACAGGAACCAACCAAACTGCACAGGTGGGTGGATGAGAAAATGTCCCTGGTGTACATGCACTGGAACAGGGCCAGCCCGTGGAGCGGAGGCCCGGCACTGCGACGTGGGTGAGCGGAGACACTGTTCAGTGAAACAGACCGTGACCTCACCTCTGCGGGGAGCCTGCGAAGGCTGGACCGGGAAACGGAGCAGAAAGGCGGTTACCGGGGCGAGGGTGGGTCCTGGGGAGGTGTGAGCACCTGGAGGAACACATTCAAGGTGCCTGTGGTACGAAAAGTAGAATCCAAAGATGACGGTTTTCAAGGTGAACCACAGCCTCCACAGCGCCCAGGACCACAGCGGTGGTGGCAGGGGCGGAGGTGTCCCCCAGGGCCGGAATAATCTCCCCAGCCTCACCCACTGCCCGTTTCCCTCGGGCCGGGGCAAACAGGGTCACTGTGGGGTGTCAAGACTGGGGGCTAACTGAGGCTACAAGTAGGGAAACCACTCCCCGAGACTCTCTGGAGCCCGCCTGGTGGCCAGACTGACCCCAGACCCACGGTGACTGCACGGCCGGCTGGGCACTGTCTCCACAACCTGCAAACCAGTGCCTCCACCCACACTCAGCCAGCTCCCCAGGGGAAACCCCAGCTCCACCGTCCTTCCAGCCTAGACCCTCGCTGTCATCCTTACCTTGTGTTTCTGTCACATCCTTCATGTATGCAAAACACAAGGAAAAATTCTGTCACCTTTACCCTTTTGCTGCTGTTTAGTTTAGTCTTTTTGATATAGCCCAGGTTGGCCTCAAACACAGTCCTCCTGCCTCAGCCTCCTGAGAGCCGAAATTCCAGGCCTGAGCCATTGCACCCAGCCACGCAGCCCCCCTTCAATCAGACAGAAGCTGGAGTCTCCTCACTACCCCTCGGGGACTGCCCCGACACACAGCCGTCATCCCGGACTGGTTCTCTGGTCCGTCCTAACGCAGCCTAGACCGACAGACCCGAAAGATCCTTCAGTGATGAAAACAGGCTTCAGTTCTCGTCTCTAATGTTCCGGTGGCTTCTTGGGTCAGGGTGTCTGTCTCACTGAGATCCCAGCTCCATAACTGAGCTCCAGCGTGTGTGACCAAGAGACACACCCTTCTGCTCCACCTAATCCCCACCTAGCTTCTGCCTCGGCAGTTCTGGCCACACCAATCCCACGGCTGTGTTTAGTAAACTCCTGCCCCAGGGCTTTTGCATGTGCTGTTCTTCAGGCCTGGACAGCTCCTTACCTGAATGATTCCCATAACTCAGCCCTTCCCTGCCTTCAGGCTAGGATTTAAATTGCACCTGGGAAGTAAGGCCTTTAACCACTGGGAATAAAACCAGACACCGTTGTCTTCCCCTCCCCTTACTGCCCCTTCCTCATCCCACTCTCCTCCTCCACGGACCCCATGCCCTGACACCCCATGTCTGTCTGTCTTTCCTCTCCCCTATTCCCAGGACCATGTGCTCTGAGAGACAGGGAAGGAATTTAGTGTTCCTGGAGTTCTGTTCCTGGAGTGGAACAGAAACTAACAGTCTGAATGAATAAAAACTCTGGGCCCCTGTTAAGGTACCTGTTATTCAAACACGATGCATTTAAGCAACATCTTTCGGGTATAAAAGGTAAAAGAAATGAAACTTAATAATCGTGGAAGGCGCTGGGTACAGTAGAGCTCACTAGATCACTTTGCCTAGCGTGTGTAAGTCCTGACTCATCCCTGCTGCCCCAAAAGAAATAACATACAGGGCTGGGGATAGCTCAGCGGCTCAAATACTTGCCTGATAATTGTGAGGTCGTGAGTTCAATCCCCAGTACCAAAAAGAAGACGACGACGACGAAGACAAAGAAGAAAGAAAGAAAGACAGAAAGAAAGACAGACAGAAAGAAAGAGAAAGAAAGAAAGAAAGAAAGAGAGAGAGAGAGAAAGAGAGAGAGAGAGAGAGAAAGAAAGAAAGAAAGAAAGAAAGAAAGAAAATACAGACTTTTAAGACACACTGCAGTGTGCTGAGCATTTGGGTCCCCCCCAAACCCCCATGCTGAAAGCCTGACCCGAACGCACTAGGGGGGCTTTGGGTAACCGGGTCAGGAAGGCGGAACAGTCCTGAAGAGGGGCCCCAAGGGCGGAGTGTGGCTCAGGCCCAGAGTCCCGGCTCAGCAAGCAGCAGACCCTGGGTCCGACCTGCAGCACCAGAGAGAGACAGAGGCAGAGAGGAGGGGAGCCCGGCCAGTCTACCCGCCCCTGTGGAGGCCGAGCTGGAAGACGCCCTGCAAACCCTGCAGCCACGGAATCTGCCTCCGTGCTCCCAGCCCACCCAGCCCAGGCCCACGAGGGACAGCAGCCCAGGGCGGGCTGCAGCGGCGGCTCGAGCAGAAGCCGTCAGCCTGGTGAGCTGAGTCGGGATGGGGCTGGAGAAGGAGGCCTGGTGCGGCTTCGCCTCTGGAGGTAGAGCAGAGGTTAGGGTTAGGGTTAGGGTTAGGGTTAGGGTTAGGGTTAGGGTTAGGGTTAGGGTTGGGGAGGTGGGGAAGCAGGAGGACTGCAGGGCCCGGCCACAGCA
Organism: Dolichotis patagonum; assembly: GCA_004027295.1. Taxonomy (NCBI): domain Eukaryota; kingdom Metazoa; phylum Chordata; class Mammalia; order Rodentia; family Caviidae; genus Dolichotis; species Dolichotis patagonum. The sequence continues at coordinate 16,512 of PVJX010001405.1, read as the reverse complement.
GGCTCTGAAAGGGCCTCAGGTGGGCACCGCAGTCAGGGAATAGAGAAGTCTACACCTCTGCAAGGTGAGGAGGCACTGCCCCTTTCCCCCTCTCTCCACCATAAGACGCTTTTGTCACCACCAGATGCAGCGCTTTGCAGCATCTATCAGGACGCTGGCTATGCGTGTTCTCCGGCTCTTCTGCTCCGTGCCCGGGCATTCACAGAGTGTCCTGCGACTCAGCGGCGCACACAGACACGCAAGGACGGGATGGTCCGGCCCTGAAGCAAGGCCAGCAGATCGCTGTAGCTGCTGGTTTCAAACAGGAGCCTAAAGAGAATTCTTTCTGTGGTCTGTTGGCCATTTCAGAACTTTGGAAATGGAATGGTCAATTCATCAGAAAGAAATAGCAGGTGAATATGGCGGACTTTGGGGGGCCTGCAGGGGAGAGACCCTGGCGCCTCCGGACCTGCACCATGCAGTTGACTCAGGGTGCCAGGAGAACAAGGAGCTCCTTCCCTCTCTGGGGGGCGGCTGTGATCCTGCCTGCGTGTGGGCTGAGAATCAGACATCTCATGTTGTCCTGTGTCCCCCCTCCCCCTCCCCCCTGCTTAGCAAGTGGGAGCCAGTGAACTACACATCTTATGAAAAGATTGGCTATGTTATTTAGTATGAGCTCTCCATATGCAAAGATGTGGATAACCATTTGGAAGAAAACAAGAGACAATATGACAGATAGTGAAGATCTCTGGTTGTCTAGCTTTGAAATTCATGCATTCTTATGTCCCGTTCTGTTCTGTTTTGTTGTGTTTAATTTTACACCCTTTAAAATAAAATTTTTTAAAAATATATAAAAAAAGAGGGGAAAAGAAAGCACTCTATCGGATATAACTGCATGTATGTTTAAGTGTGTAAGATAGACAACCATATTACTGTTTTTGTTAGATTGTTGAGCAGAACTGTTAACAGTCTCACTGTTTGAATGTTTACTTTGTGTGCTTTAATTTTGTAACTTGAATAACTATTTCCAATGATGACAGTATGTAACTTATCAAGTGGCAACTTCTTAGTGTTTTTGTTTTTGTTTTGTTGTTGTTCTTTTATCTTTTGCCTTTGGAATTCTGTATTGTTGCTACTCTTTTTCTGTTTTGTTTGGTTGTTTTCTTTTTTGTTTTTTCTCTTTAAATAAAATTTTAAAAAAAGACGGGATGTTTATTGCAGTATTAGTCTGGTGATTACAAAGCTGGGGGAAACTCTCTAAATGTCCGCGGGTAGGGAAATGGCTAAATAAATCGTGATGTTTATGCCATGTGCATAGAACAATTTAAAAGAATGAGAGGCCTTCCCGTGGGCCAGAGTCCTCCCTGGGGATGGGAGGAGACCCAGCAGGAAGCCGAATCCCGCCTTCCTGAGACCCAGCTGGGGCGTGGGCTGGGGACCAGAAGAGCACCCTGCCCTCCTCCTCCCAGCCCTAGCTGATTCCGGGACTCGAGAGGTAGTAGTGGAGTCGAAAGGGGCTGCGGGATGCTTGTGTTGTTTGATTGACCGCAGGCCTGGGCTGGCGGTCTGGGCATCTGCCGGGAGGATGGCGGTGTGCACGGTGGCAGCTGTGGGGATTTCCTTCTGTCTTGTTTTCAAAGTCCAATGTTCTGTTCCCTTTTACTGTTTTATTTGATTCCTGTATCTGGTGACCTGAGCAAATATTCTGAAGATGCAATACGCAATATAACAACCACTGTTCAATTCCTACCGTGTTTTGAAGCCCTAGATAGCTATTGTTGTTTTGTTGTTGTTGTCATTTTGCTTTTGCTGTTTTTTAGGTTTGTTTGCTTCTTGATTTTTCTGCTTTTCTTTTTAAAATAAAATTTAAAAATAAAAAAAGAATGAGAAATATATTTGTAAACTAACATAAAGCGCTCCAGACCCTATCCGTAAGTGAAGAAGCAGGTTACAGCACGTTTCCTGGAGTCCACTGCTGCGGGTGTAAACGGAGAAGAGCCAGCGCCCCTGCCACGCTGCGCCTGCTGCAGTCAGGACGCCCACACCACTCCAGAGCCTTGAAATAGAAAGTCGTTTTTCCTTTCCTTTATTTTCCTGTTTGTTTGTTTGTTTAAAACAGGGTTTCACTATACATTTCAGGTTGGCCTTGAACTCATTTTGTAGCTTAGGCTGGCCTCAAACTTGTAGTGATCCTCGTGCCTCAGCCTCCTGAGTGCTGGGATTATAGATATGCACATGAGCCCGGCATCCTTTTTCTTTTTATTTCTATTTTTTTTTAATCTCCTTCTCCTTTTCCCTCTTCCCATCTCTTTTAGACTTGAATGTTGGGTCTTCACAATAAGCTACACCCCCAGCTCTTTTTTACTTTTTATTTTGGGACAGAGTCTTATTAAGTCTCTAAATTGCCCAGGTTGGGTTCAAACTGATCATCCTCCTGCCTCAGCCTCCAGAGTGCTGGGGTTACAAGTGTGAGCCACCACACTCCGCAAGGTGGGAGGATCTTGAGTTCGAGGCCAGCCCTGGGCTACATACCAAGACTCTGTTTCAAATGAATAATGATAGTAATTATATGATAAAAATTATGTTAGAGCACAGAAAAATACCTATCTTAGTTACTTTTTACTTATCGCTGAGACAAAATACCTGATGCCCAAAGTTGGGAAAGGAAAGATTTATTTCTTACAATTTTTGGAGGTTTCAGTCCATACTCAGTTGGCTCCAAGGCAGGGTGGCATGGCGGGGCCGCAGTTCATGGCGGCTGCAAACAGCAAGGCGGAAACCGGCAAGAGAGAGAGACACACCTTCTTCCTGCCATTACTTCACATCCTGGCTCCACCCCTAGGTGGGTATAACACTCACGTCCCCAATCCAAGCGCTAGACAATGAACCAATCACAAATGCACAACGCAAAGGCATGAGGCCTGGGGGCCACCGACATAAACCATGACAATACCCGAAAGGAAGGCCGACACAGAGGTAACAACTGTGATTATTTCTACAGAAGAAGTGTGTTTTCTGGAAGGCGGAATGTGCATTTTATATTACCATACACTCCAGTTAATGTTTAACTTTTAACGTCAAGTGTGTACTTGTGTGTGTGTGCACGTGTGTGTGTGCGCACGCGTGTGTGTGTTCTATAAAGTGCCTGGCACTGTGTCCTGACATTGCAGGTCAGAATATGTAGGTCACGCCTGTCTGTATTTATTATATAAACAGATGGCTATCTACTGAATGAAAACAGACGGTGTAATTATTTCAGTAAAAGTACAATTTCCAAGCAGGTAAAATCATAAATCTCATATAAATATGAAACAAACACATGTCGGAGATTTAGTTTTATAGGCTAGATAATGAGAGAACTAAAGAGATATTAAATTTTGTTCAAGAGGGACTATAATATAAAATGATCTATATTCTCAGCCAGGTACTGTGGTATTTGCCTGTAATCCTAGCTACTTGGGAAGCTGAGACAGGAGGATCACAAGTTAGAAGCCAGTTTGGACAAGGTAGAGAAATCCCATCACAAAGTAAAAAATAAAGAAGTGGAGATGGAGCTCCATGGTGTAGCACTTGCGCAGCATAAGCAAACACTGGCTTTAGTCCCCAGCCCCCCAGTGATATTACATTCTCTCCCTGCCAAGGTTAACTTGCAGTGCATGGACAGGAGCCACGCACATATGATTATTAATACTCCAGAAATAAGCTTTTATTCCTAGTGTTGTAAAATAGTCTCACTGATCAAAGTCATGCAACTGTGTATCCTCAATTGCAGATAAACAGAATGCGGTGTATTTACACCATGGGATAGAATACTACTCAGCCATGAACAGGAGACACCATGGGACAGAATAGTACTCAGCCATGAACAGGAGACACCATGGGATAGAATACTACTCAGCCATGAAGGGGAGTGACAGCCGTCCCTGCAGCAACCCCGTTGAACTGGAGGTCCGTACAAGTAAGACAGACACAGGAACGTGCCGATTAAAAATGGGTAAACAGAAAGTCACACTGGAGTAAAGAAACAAAGAGAATAAAGACAACCACAGTGATGGCATAACAGAAATTCGGCAGAAGTGTGAAAATCTATTGGTAGCCTGCTGCTGTGCACCCTGCCGGCCACACGGCTGCTGCCCTCGGGCAGCCCGGACTGTCTGCGTCCTGCTGCTTCTCACAGGACACACTGCCTGCTGCTCAGCACCCCGCCCAGAATTTTCCTGCCTTATGATAAACAATTCTTTTCAAGTAAACCAGCTAAAAACAAATCTTCTGATAACGTAAGACTTGGTTCATTCAATGACTCCCATGCTTTTGTGCTTCCTGCTTGCAAATCCTACATAAACTGACTTGGACTGGTGATTTGGAACTGGCCTTCCCACCAGCGGCTGGTGTAATGAATAATTTGCCTTCCAGCTCCCTGCTGCAGTGTCTTCCTTTCGCTCAGTAACAGGTTTCCACACAATGGCAGGACTTGTCAGCCGGGGTTATTTTGAGCCTCCAGGGAGAGGTTGCCGGTAAATATTGTTATGATAGCAGGCTTTCTGATATTTTTTTTTTTCTGAGCAAATAGCTCTATTGCTCAATGGAGCAATAGCTAAATAGCTCAATTCTCAATTGTAGGGTTTGTCTCTGTTTTTCTTGATATTATGTGCTCACAAAGCCAACATTTTTCAAAAATAATTTTTTTGTTTTTGAGACAGGGATTTACTATGTAGTGTAGGCTGGCCTTGAACTCATGGAAATTCTCCTGCCTCAGCCTTCTGAGTATGTGTACCACCTGGCCTCAAAAACAATTTTAATGACTGCATGTTTTATTGTTATGACCATGCACAATTTATAAATATTTGGCATTTTAGATATTTTCCTGGTCATAAACATGAAATTGAAGTCATTGTATATCTTTCAAATTCTGGCTAAATTCTTTCACCCAAATTCTGAGTTTTTTTAAAAAAAGAATTTTACATACATATTAATAAATTTATGAAAATTAAAAAACACATCCCTATGATACCAGAAAATACCCAGTAGGCTGCCAGGCATAGCCATAGTCTGTGTAAGGACAACTGGGAATCATTTCTGCTCAATCCCAAAAGTTTGCCAATATTTCCTGACAATGCTGTGTTTACAGCCATTCTTGGTGTTTTGAAATACCTAGGAATCTCTTCTCTAGTAAGTTGCAATGAGCCCCTATTTCTGAACAATTTCTTTACACCTATGCAAGCTCTTACTTTTCATTGACTCTCCTGACAAGACTGCCATATAACAAGGTTTCCTAAATTTGATTCATGAGTCAGACAACTTAAAACTTTGCCTTGTGTAAATCTTGTGGCATAGGAATTTCATGGCATTACTAATGTCCTCCTCAGTGTACTGGGACTAATGTGGTAAACCTAATTACACTAGATCATTTTGGCATTTTTCTCTAAACACCATAGTGCAATATGTACAGTCTGCATAGAATATTAATGAAGCTGATTTTGTTATCAAAAATAAAAAGACAAGCTGAGCATGGTGATACATGCTCACTACTCAGGAGGTTGAGACAGGATGGTAGCAAATTCAAGACCAGCTCGAACAAATTAGCAAGATTCTCTCAAAATAGAATTTAAAAGGCAGGAAAGGCTGGGGATGTAGTGAGCCCATGAGTTCCTTAGGTCAAGCTCCAGTAATACGCGCGCGCGCGCGCGCGCGCACACACGAAACAAGGAAGGAAGGAAGGAAGGAAGGAAGGAAGGAAGGAAGGAAGGAAGGAAGGAAGGAAGGAAAGACAAAAGTAAACAAAACAAAAGCCACTGCTACATTAGATCCTTCTTAGGTATATTCAGCTGACAACCACTCCGGCCCCTCCTTACTCTGCAGGTGTCTGTTGTTCACTGTTCCTGACTGTGTGTGGTCACCACCATCCCTTTCCACCTCCCATTCACCCACTCCGTGCACCTAAATGAGAGACTAAATGTACCCAACACTAAACAGCTAAGGTATAAACTGTTCTTATTACAGGGACAGAGGAGATCAACTTTATCTCCACAAAAATAAAGATAGCAGACATTAAGTTTTACCCGAAATACGGACGACTTTAGTAATATGTAAGAATAAACCAGATTCATTAATATAACTTTTTTTTTTTCTGGTACCAAAGATCAAACTCATGACCTCACACTTGCCAGGCAGGCATTTATGCCACTGAGCTAAATCCCTGGCCCTCAGTGATACAAGTTTTAAGCATGTGTGTTGGCTGTACTTCCCAAACCAAACTGAAGTTTCATATGGTCCAACAAAATAATTGTTTTTGCTATGAGAATATGTAGATGTGAAAAAAAATTTGCAAAAAGTTAAAAACTTAATCATATATAGTTATATATTTAACAAGTACATTCCACTGAAAATAAAAATACATACTGTTAGGACTACCTGGAAAAATCCAAGATATATGATTTTCCTATAGAAATCGCCAACCTTCAAAACACTGGTTCATCAACTCCAATCACTTAAAACTTGCACCATTATTTTACACACTTATAAAAATTCAATAGCTGTTAAGACAGTTTCCCATCAGTGTAACAAGATAGCTGAGATAAACAACTTACCAAGAGGAAAGGTTTATTTTTGCTCACAGTTTCCCAGGCTCTCACCTCCTCAGGAGTCTACCAAGTCCTTAAGGCTAGGGCCTCTGTGGGCATTTGCAATGCAAATGTACCAGTGGCTCAGAGAAACATGACACAAAGATTTCTTACCACCATCAGCCAGGATCAGCTCCTATTTCTGCACCTAACAACCTTGACTCCTAGCTTTGGGTTTCAGCAATTTGTTGAACAGAGAGAATTCATATGATTGGAAGCAACTTGATGACCTGGTCTTTCTGAGGACAGTTACCATCTGTTCCACTTCCAAATCCAGCCACATCCAATCTTAAAATACTTGAATCATGCAGGTCAAAGGTACACACATTCCATTGACTTTGTGCATATTTAAACTATAAAACTTTCATTTTTGCTTAAAACATATACCTTCTACCCACCATGAAAATATAGGCACAGGTAAATACTCCATCCTTTTGAAGTATAATTTATAGTTATAAAAGGAATATGCTATCTACTTTACAAAGGAATTAAGCCGCAAAATATACTTTATCTGAAGCTGCCAGGATTCAGGAAAAAGGCTAGAAACACAAGGAATTTCTTGGTCATCACGCTAAGTACATGGGTAGTAACTGATTCCAGTTCATAGTGATGAATGCCAATTTCATCAGTCTTACCACCTCTCAAAGACAAGGCACAAATTAGTTTGATTTCTTTGTACTTGTTGCAAAGCCTTGCCTCCTGTTTCTTAATTTCTATACACCCTATCAAAACAATATTAGCATAGAGCTCCTTTTTTTTTTTTTTTCTTTTGAGACAGGATCTCACTGTGCAATGCAGGCTGGCCTTGAACTCACTTATGTAACCCAGGCTGGCCGTGATTCTCCTGCCTCAGCTTCCCGAGTGCTGGGATTACAGGTGTGCACCACGACACCTGGCCCAGCATAGAACCTGTTTATCTTCAAAATCTTCTGGATATTATAAGGAGTTTAGAATCAAGTATTCTTCTCCTTGAGAAAAACTACTTTCAATATAATGGACAACAATGCATAGGTAACACTTGTGTAACAGTGTATGTAAAATATACTGTTCTCAGGATTTTACATATATTACCCAGTCTAATCTTCATAAGATGCTAGGAGAAAAACACTTATCCTGGGAAAATCATTCAGGACCCTCCTGTTTCTCAGGAGCTAGTCCTACTCTCCATTACTATTGCCAATGAATTTTCCTACTCTTAAAAAAGCAAAGCAAAGCAAAACTAACCCTTGTCATCATTGTATTAAACAGGATGATACGTACCCTCAGAAAGTGTTTAGCTGCCAGTAGGTGGCAGGGCTGGGATCTGAACTCAGGCTGTTTCCAGAATTCATGTGCTTGTTGTAACAAGTCATCTCTTGAGAAATTACTTGTTCCATAATCGCAATGCTTGGGAAACCAAGATAAAAGGGTCACTGAATGTTCAAAGCCAGCCTGGACTACGTACTGAGTTTTAGGGCCACTTGAACTGCGTGAACTGCATAGTCTCAAAAAAGAAAAAAGTTATTTGTAATACTGTCTATCTGCAGTTCTTGACCAGGCAAAATATGAAGTATAAAAACTTAGGTTCCAATCCCAAATTTCCTCTATAAACCTTTAAATCATTCTGCCTCTTAGATTTTGTTTTCTTGTAAAGTGGGAATAAAAATATTTGCAATGCCTATCTTACTGGCTGAGTAGAACACATTAAATAATGTGTGAGAATGTGTTTTGAACAGTGTTATGTGAAGAGCATTTCTTAAACCTTGAATGCCCATGTCGATTGGGGTATAGTTTCAGAGGGATGTGATGAGGAGATGGGCATGGTGGTGCATGCCTGTAATTCCAGCACTGGGGTGGCTGAGATAGGAGGATCACTGAGAGTGTGAGGCCAGCCTGGGCTACCTAAGAAATTCAGGCCAGCCTGGATTACAGAGCTAGACTCTGTCTCAAAACAACAACAAGAGCAACAACCAAAACCAAAGGAGGAAAATGTTGCATAGAGTAAATTACAATTAGTTCAAAGCTAGAAGATGGCAGACCTGTGGCTTGAGCTTGGGTGGCTTGACATATACATTTCTAACCATACCACCATGACCTTTTCTGATATGCTCTCTCTACCATACTTGCTAGTACACCATTGTTTTCCCACCGTTTCATTAAATGTAAGAAGGTAAACAGCATAAGTGCCTGGCAAGAGTCTCCCACAAAATGTTCACCTGGCCAGCCAAGATCAGAAATTCCTGTCTCCAACAAACCGAGCTGATGAAGGCCACAGAGAAAGATAGGTCAGGCACAAAGCTGTTCGGTAAGCATCCAAGCCACAGGGAACACTGAAAAGCTGGACACATTCCATCCAGGAACCTGAGAGCCTCTGGTGTGGAAAGCAGTTCAGATTCCCACACAAAGGGGGAAGTTTATCATTAAGGGAATCTCGGGTGAGGAGCGATAATAGGTCTCTCTGTACAAGCCTGTTACTTTGGGCAAAACAGAAGGTCAAAAAACTTGAGCTGAAACAGAAGCCATACAAATAACAGAGGTAGCTACCTCCCTTCACCTGGAACAAATGCCTTGCTAAGCGATATAAATGACTCCCAGTCCACTGAAGTGAAAGTTCTCTATGTCAACCAAGAAGTCTCATTGCTGACAGTCTTCTGTATGCTTGGGGTTTACCAGAAATCTTTCAGCAGGTTAAATCTAGTGAAACTAACAGCTATGGAGACCACTATGAAGCAGCTCTGAGCAGGATTTAAAATTAACTGATTGGCTTTCTATGTTTATCTGTGAGTCTGTCCTAGGCCTCGGCCCCTTGCCTGGCAATGGGAGCTGATTCGTATAGTAAGTGAACCTCTATGCATCACTGGTCCTGGCTGAGGCCTGCAGTGGCCTGTGAGGCCAGAGACACTTCAAAAGGCAAGACAAGGCCACAGGGCTGGGGATTTAGCTCAGCGGCATAAGCGTCTGCCTGGCAAGCGCGAGGTTGTGAGTTCGATCCCCAGTACCAAAAAAAAAAAAAGACAAGGCCACAACTGTAGACACTTGGCTCAAACATCAGTTAAGTAGATAGAGACTACAGCTGAAGGAATTACTCCTACAGTCTCACTCCTACTATGTCTTCATGATAAGATGGTTCTCCTAAATTGATATGATTCGTTACTGAGAGACATCCTTGAAGTGACTCCCAAGGTCCTGCGCATTGCCTGCACTTTCCTCAGTTTCCCCGCCCTTTGTTTTGGACCTAATAAATATGGGCAGTCCAGAGAAGTCTTTGTTTTAGCTCTCAGCATCTCGAACTCAGCTAAAGGGCTTTGACCCTCATGGAGCCCTAAAATCATACCACTTGTCTCATTTATTTAAGCCTTCACCTTATTTAAGCTTTCACAGGCAACTGAGCTAGTTAGAAATATTGTAGGCATTCAGACAGGGCTAGGCCCTCGAAGAAGCTGGCACAGAGGACCAGATGTCTGATGACCTTGGAGGAGACCCATACCTCTTGCTGTGGGCCAGATCTCCGGACAGAAGGCAAAACAAATGCAACCACATCCTTAAGTATAATCCTTAGGGATTAAATCTGGTTCACCTAGAGAAGTCATGAGTCACCATTCCAATCCCTAGGGAAGTCACTGCTCTCTAAGAATGTATACCTTCTATGTGACTCACTTCCCCATTTCTTCCCAATGTAATCAGTTTTACCTGAGCTATTAATCTTATTGGCTAAACATAGCTCTGTCCCACCTCATACCCATCTGCCTTTCGAGTTCCCAGTTTTCTCCAATTTTAGACCCGCCTCACCTCATGATATTTACTCTATAAAAATCCTGAGAAAATACAGAATCTTTGGCAACCAGCTCAAGACCCCTTCTGTCTCTCTCTCAGACAGAAACTTGCTTTCTCTCAATAAATATATTCTGCTCTTAACTGCCATTATTCCTAAAATTCATTATTTGATTTTAGAGAACGGGAACTTGTACCGGACATATAGTAGGACAGGAGTTTCATTCCCCTATGTCAACTGTACACTCGTTTGGGAGACTGGGGATCTAGGTCGGGACCCGATAAACACCGAGGCCTTTGCTTGTCAGAGTTTGCATCATAGAACACAAATGCAATAAATTTGAAGAATCTAAAGTTTTCTGAATAAAAAAATAAATAGCAAAAAGGAAGAGAGAAAAAGAAACTATTGTAATGTCAGAAAACAAAGTTTAATAAGGCCTGCTGTGGTAAGGCCTTCAATTTTTAAGCGTTGTCTCTTTTATGCATTTTCTTTTGTTAAAATGTTGGTAAATTTAAGTTGAGAACAAGAGATTATGATGTTTCTTTGATGGGATATGTTGGCCTTATATTCCTTTTTGTATATGCCACATTTGACTTACCAATTGTTGAATATACTGATGCTCTTTGCTTGCCCTGTTTGACTTGCTAGACAGAAGCACTAGGAAACAGTGTTAGATTTTGATATGAAATACTGTAAAATGGGTCTTTTTATGAAATCTAGTTTATATTTTAGGAAACACACATGCCTATTAATAAATAACAGGGTGCCTTCTGCCAATTAAAAGGTAATAGGCTGGCAGCCATTCTTAAGACTTGGAGGACAGGTTTCACTAGAACAAACTGGCCCTGGTTGTCGCTCTACACCCTAGAGAGAATGTTAAACCCATTCTTCCTCAACTTCCTTTCTGGTGTGATTTTCCACTGTGAGGAGATAATCTTAGCTCTCAAGATTTCCCCACTCTCACCTTTCCAGGCTGAAAGTGCCCACTCAGGGAAACTCACATAAGCACAAGAAAACAAAGAAGACTTCCTTTTTCTGATTTCATTTTGATATAGGGGAATGAAACTCCCAACCTATTATGTCTGGTACGAGTTCGTGTTCTCTAAAATCGAAGAATGAATTTTAGGAACAACAGAGTTAAGAGTATAATATATTTATTAAGAGAAAGAAAGCTTCTGTCTGAGAGAGACAGAAAGGGTCCTGAGCAGGTTGCCCAGGACTCTGTCTTTTTCTGGGACTTTTGTAGAGTAAAACCATGGGTTCAAGGTGGGGGAAGACTGGGAACTCACAAAGCAGATGGCCATAAGGTGGGACATAACTATAGTTAGCCAATAAGATCAATAGTTCAGGTAAAATTGAGTACATTAGGGACAAATGGGAAAGCAAGTCACTCAGGAAGGAGGCATTCTTGGAGCTGTGACCTTTCCCCTAGAAGGATGGGATAGTGGCTCCAGGGTGAGAGGCAACCAACTGGACTATCAGTCCCCAGGATGTAGATGCATTTGTTTGATCCTTTGTCTTGAGGCCTGGCCCACAGCAGGAGGTGTCTGTCTCCCCAGCAGTCGCCAGGTGTCTGCACTGGTTCCATTGAGGACCTAGCCCTGTCTCACTGCCTATAATATTTCTGACTAACTCAGCTGCCTGCAACAATTTCTGGTCTTTTCCATTTTTTCTGCTTTGTACTTTCCTTTTTTTTTTTTTTTTTGCATGTAAAATTAGAGAGAAGGAAACTCTGAACTGCCTCAGCCTCTCCCTCCTACCCAACAACTAGGAATCTTTAAATTGAGCCTGTAGAGAATGAGCATTTGCTAGCACTGAACACAGGTAAGTCTTCTTAGATGAGGACAGTCAGGTTTTCACCTGTCCCCTACAGAACTCTAACAAACAGTGGTCACTCTGCTAGCTAGTTAAGTGTTTGTAGAGAAAATGCCACTTCTAAAGCAGAGGACAGGTTTCCCCCAACACCTTCTGGTAAATCCCCATCAAATAGAACACTGGCCAGACAAGCAGCTGGCCTCCTTTCTGGAGACAAATCTCTGGTTGTGTGGAACCAGTACAGTCTGAGAGGACAACTGAGGGGTCGTTGAGAGGGCAATTCTCCAGCAGATACCAAGGTTCCTCAGTGGAAGCTGGATCCCAAGTGCCCTACTAGGTAACCAGCAGAAAAATTTCCATTTATCTGTCATCTCTACCTTCTCTCTTCAGTGAGGTGAGAAGCACTCTCTCCGTGATCCTCTGGTGTCCTCTGTCCCAGAGGAAGCAGAGATGACACGCTTAGAGCCTTATCTTCAGCCTCCATTAAGAATGAGCTACAGATTTGGACTTTTCTCTCTGCTAGTAAGTTAGAGACTCTCCCTAAGTTTTTCTCCAACTTTCTGAGAGTTAAGTCTAGGAGCATCTTGTAGTTAGACAGCTCCTCCCTCCCAGGAGGTCAGGTTGAGGCAGTTTGCAAAAACTGTTTAACCTTCACAGAGGAAAAGAGTTATCAAGGGAGTGATTTACACTGATACCTTACATGTACTAACTGAAAGTGAAAAAAAGGCAGGGAGTCTTAGCTAGGCTTTCTCTTCTGTCATGTGCACATAGGAACTGCCTTTACTAACATGTAAGTTGTGGGTTGCTGAGTGATGGGTCTAAGTTTAACCTGCAAATTTCAGAGACTCAGAAATTTTAGAATGGATTTTAAGTAAAAATTAGCCTTGTTCTGCTGCTAAGGAAGGATGCCTAGATGATTAGATAGATAACTCAAATGTCTTAGAAACTTCACTCTAAGGCCTAGGGCAGGAATTTCTCTAAGCCATTTACTTGACTCTACCTGTTTCTAGGGGTGATCTCCTCTGCATTTTGAGAAGTATTGCCATTTGCCCTTCGATCTATTTCCCTCACTATTTCAAAAAACTGGAAAGCAGTGGTTCAGATATCTTGATCATTGGTTTTGCTAGCAATGCTTCCTTCTTTAAATACAACCATTATAGCTGGAATTAATTATAACTTGTGCTTTTAGGAACAGCTGCTGGAGTTAAAAATTTGAGTTCATGGTGAAGATAGGGTTGTAAGCCCATAAGGGGTGGTTAGTCTGACCTGATCTATGTTCTGGTCTCTATCCAGATGGCAACCACCTGTTCTGGAGAGGGTCACCTCAGGGATGCCTTGAAGATATAAAAATCAAGTAGTTACTATGTTGCACATTGTTATCCTCTAAGTAGTTGCTCAGACTACCAGCTTTAAGCTTGCAGAGTCCATCAAGCAGTATAAGTGTTAGGATGCTTCTTTACTTCAGTTGCTATCATCTCAACCTGTGTTCCTCGGAATCAGCTGGTTGCTCATGGGGGAGTGTTTTCTCCCAGCCCGCATGGTGGCTGTCTAGAGGGGGCATTGTGGCCTCCTCCCTGTTTCTCCCCAGCTTGCAGGACCACCACTGGCACATGGGGGGCCCTGCATCACCTCATCCACTATTACTGAGTCTGAGGCTTCCCCTAATTGCCCTTCAGCCCCTGAGGGTGAGGCCTCTAGGCCAGCCATAATTGAAGCCTCTACCAGATTATATCTATCCCTGGCTAATTTTGTCCAAGCCCCTCAAGGACAGTATCCCTTAAAGGAGTAAATGGCAAATGTGGAACTACCCATATTCATTCATTCTTTTATCTCAGTGACCTAAAACAGATCAAACAAGAGCTAGTAAAGTTTTCAGATGACCCTAGTAATTTCTTTGGGGTCTTTAGAGGACTCAGACCTATAAACTAGACTGGAAGGATCTAAAGGATGTAATGTTACTCTTAAATATTGGCTTCTAATGAGGACAAGCAGGACTGTAAACCCCTTTTACATTTGGAGATGAATATCATACTAATTTTAGAAGATGGGTTGCTAGGAACTGATTGGTTCCTACTGGACCCCAAGCAGTCCCTATACAAGACATCTACTGGCCTACCAACCAGATGGGAGGTTGGAGTGGGGCACATTTTCACACATGTATTCTTGAAGGTCTAAGAAAGATGAGGATTAAGCTCTCTATTATTTTAAATTGTTGAGTATTCATCAGGAGAAAGATGACAACCCTCTGCCTTCTTAGATTATTTACAAGAGGCATTGATGAAACATATCTCCCTAGCTCCTGATTCAATAAAAGGACAGACTATTCTTAAAGACAAATCTATTATTGTGAGATGGCTTTTGCTCCAGATAGCTCACTTGATACTTTTCTCAAAACTGCATTCTCAGTGTTTTATAATTGAGGACGGGAGAACTAAGGGAAGAAAACAAAGAGACCAAGAGAAAGCAACTGCCTTGGTTGTGGCCTTATTCTTTCCGCTCCAAGCCAAATTCAACAACTAAACTCAGAATTCCTGCTACTACTGCAGGAATTCTGGCCACCTTAAGAAGGTCTGCAATAAGAGGCCTGTGAGCCATGCCCCAGTTGTAAAGGTGACCACTGGAAGTTAGACCACACTCTGAGGCAGAGGCCCCACAGATCAGACCCATTTTATCAGCTGGCCAGCAATCCTGCAGGGCCCTATTGTAATCCCAAATACTGAGTAGTTATCCAGCTATTGTAATCCCTTTCCCAGTTTTCCTCACAATCCAAAAGGTTATATCTGTAATCCCATTGAGACGTTATTAGAATCCCAGCAAGTTAACGTCCATAATCTATCACCTCCAATGCAACCCACTGAGAGAGTAAAAACACCAAGACATATTCTAAATTAAGGACAGCCAAGGGGCCCTAAATCTAATCCCTGTGAGGATGTGCAGACAAAGGCCTTGATCCTAGGCCTGTCCCAGAATTTATTATTTTGTGAAGGAGGGGGGTGGCTCAGGGATGAGTGACAGTGAGGATGGCGGGAATTACGTGAGTAACTTGAGCTGGCTGGCCAGGTGGGAGAAGGGCATCTCTGCAAAATGCAGAGATAAGGGAATGCAGAAGGATCAATTTGCATAACTCAATGAAGGTAGCAAGTGAATTGTTTTAGGAGGCTGTGGCTTCAGTTTCTGATACGTAAACTTTTGTGCCCTGGGGAGTCCTAGCCTCTTTACCTTGAGGCTCCTACCCAGATGACATTCCTGGAGCTGACTGGCTCTCCCATTCTGTTGTGCTTATTTATTTTAGAGAGCACGCTATGTGAGGAAACAGGAGACTGTCTGATGGCTTTAGAGATTACATATAGGGCTGGGGATTTAGCTCAGTGGCATAAGTGCCTGCATACCAACACCTCGGCTAGCCTTATTTGCAATGCTTAGAGCCAATTGAAGAGAGAAGGAAATACCTTAGCCAGCTCTGTATGTATCAGTATAAGGAAATAAATCTCCAAATAATCCAAGTTGCAGCAATTGTTTTGCATTCAAGGGGAGTCACTGGAGAGGAGTTAACTTGCTATTTCCACAACCCTTTGGCTGTAACTGGGGGGGGCTTTCTTTTTTTTTTTTTTTTTTTTTTTTTTTTTTGGAGGGCTTTCTTCTTATACATTCCTTTTTAATTATTCCTGGAAGTCCAGTTCTCCTCCTGGAGTCTTGGTTAAATACTGTAATACACATGCACCCAGGTTAGGTATGCTGCATCCCCTCACAGAGACAGAGATAAATCCTAAAGTCTGGGAAACTAAAGGCAGAATGGAAAGAGTGCTAAGAGCTGCTCCAGGGCAAATACATCTCAAAGATCCGTTGTTTTTCCACACCAGAGAAAATAAATACCCTTTAAGGCCTGAAGTTAGAACAGGATTACTGCATCTAATTGACAACTTAAAGGGACAAGTTCTCCTTAGAATCTGTAATAGTGCAACACTCCGGTCTCGGGAGTTCAAAAACCCAGTGCACCACGGAGGTTGGCACAGGATTGGAAAATGAGGTTGATAAATGAGGCGCTAGTGCCAATCCACCCAGTGGTATCTAACCCATACACTCTCCTTTCTCTGATAGCAGAAGATGACAGCTGGTTTTCAGTGTTAGATTTAGATGCCTTCTTTTGTTTTCTTTTTTTTTTTTTTTTAATTTAAAAGAGAATAAAACAAAAGGGGGCAGTACAGAGCAGATCAGAACAGGACAACATAGGCAACACAGTACTTTACATTAAGTCAACTGGACATCAACAGTATCTAACACCATATCTCTTACTCTGCTATAGTTGAGCATAGTTTCAATTACAATAATATCAAACATAACACAATA